>JADRCD010218967.1:0-25778 GCA_019843815.1 Montemys delectorum
AAAAAAAAAAAAAAAAAAAAAAAAAAAAAAACTCCACAATTTTAAGCCAAATTTGAAGCAAGCTTTAATTAAGTAGTGACAAGGATGGGTTTTGGACAGTATCACTCTCTGGAATTCCTAGCTGAGTGGCAACAAGACTCCTTTATGCTGCAGGGGCTGTTTAAGGACAAGCACATACAGCCACTGTAGTTTCCCATATGGCTTGCCTGTTATTTTCCGAGAGCTATGGTACCAGCATCCCAGAAAGTTACCTGGTCCTTGGGCAGGGGGGCTTACAGGCTAACTTTTGCTGGGAACTCTGGTTCCCTCAGAGCCCAGAGGGAGCTCATCTACCCCAAGGGCTCCTCCTTGTGGCCCACTGTATCTACCCTTCCTTGGCCCTTCCCTTGCAGCCGTAGAGCATAATTATCATCATCCTGTGGTCACTCTCTCTTCCCCACTAGGATTTAGGTTCCTTAAGAGTTTTAGGGTGGGGCTAGAGAGATGGCTCAGCAGGTAAGAGCACCGACTGCTCTTCCGAAGGTCCTGAGTTCAAATCCCAGCAACTACATGGTGGCTCACGACCACCCATAATGAGATCTGACACCCTCTTCTGGTGAGTCTGAAGACAGCTACAGTGTACTTAATTATAATAATAAATAAATCTTTAAAAAAAAAAAAAGAGTTTTAGGGTAGCCGGGCAGAGGTGGCACACACCTTTAATCCCAGCACTTAGGAGGCAGAGGCAGGTGGATTTCTGAGTTTAGGGCCAGCCTGGTCTACAGAGTGAGTTCCAGGACAGCCAGGGCTATACAGAGAAATCCTGTATTGAAAAAAAAAAACAAAACAAAACAAAAAAACCCCAAACCAAACAAAAACAAAAACAAAAGAGTTTTAGGGTAACTGTCCACTCGGCCCTGCTCTGGGGAGTGTGGTTTTTGCCTCTTCTCACTGTCAACGGTGTCCAGCTTTGGGTAATAAGTTATGTGCTCATCCCACCTGTTTGCAATTATGTCACTGTCTGTGTGAAACAAGTACTTATAAATTGTCATCAAGGGCTGGAGAGATGGCTCAGCAGTTAAGAGCACTGGCTGCTCTTCCAGAGGTCCTGAGTTCAATTCCCAGCAACCACATGGTGGCTCACAACCATCTGTAATGGGATCTGGTGCCCTCTTCTGGAGTGTCTGAAGGCAGCAATAGTGTCTCCACATACATAAAACAAATTTTTAAAAATGGTTGTCAAATAAAGGCATGGGTAAACAGTCTTACCTAGATCTTCTTTTAATCCACTAAATAAATACAGGCCCAACACTCCTTGTTTGAAAATTCTGAACACAAAACATTTCAGAATCCAAAAGTGGGCATCATGATGGAAGCCACAGGTTTCATACTTGAGTTTATATACAGGGCACAGTGCAAATGCGAGCACAGGGACACTGTCTTGTCAGGCTGTGTGTATGACACGGAAACTGTCCTATCTATCAGGCTGTGTGTATGAGACACGTGTATATGGAGGCTGGTGTTGGTTGGACTGCCTTGGATTTGTTGCTACTTGAGCCATTAAAATGGATGAGCTCCTGAATGTAACAGTTGAAAGTGACTTTTCTATCTCTGTAGAGTTTGCCATGTGTATTCACTTCCTAAAAATACCTTTTGTAGGTCTGGAGAGATGACTCAGTGGTTAGAGCACAGGCTGTTCTTGCAGAGGACCCAAATGGCAGCTCACAGCCATCTGTAACTCCAGTTTCTAGGGACCCAATTCCCTCCTCTGGCCTCTGGAGTTCTGACATGTCTAGATAAGCAAGCTAAGATATACACATAAATAAAAAAATAAGACTTTAGCCAGGTATAGCAGCAATGCACAATTTGATCTCAGTACTTAGGATGCAGATGCAGATGGATATCCACGAGTTCAAGGCCAGCCTTACCTACATACTGAGTTTCAGGTCAGCCAGAAGTACGTAGTGAGACTCTGTCTCAAAAACAAAAAAAACTTTTGTAGAAAAATATGTAAATGAAACATAAATTAGTTTCACATTTAGACTTGGTTCCCATTATAAGATATCTTAAAGTATACTTTCTAGTTTTATATCAGGTTGATACAAGCTAGAGGCATTGGAGAGGAGAGAGCCTCAGTTAAGAAAATGCCTCCATAAGAAGGAGCTGCAAGCAAGCCTGTAGAGTTTTGATTAATGACTGATGGGGGAAGGTCCAGCCCATTTTAGGTTGCATCTCTGGGCTGGTGGTCCTGGGTTCTATAAGAAAGCAGGCTGAGCAAGCAGTGAGGGGCAAGCCATTAAGCATCGGTCTTCCATGGCCTCTGCATCAGCTCCTGCCTCCAGTTCCTTCCCTGCTTGAGTTCCTGTCCTGGCTTTCTTCAAATGATGGGCTACAGTGTGGAAGTAGAAGCCAAATAATCCCTTTCCTCCCCAACTTGCTTTTGGTCATGGTGTTTCGTCATAGCAAAGGTAACCCTACATTAGACATTAAGTATTAAAAATATTTCAAAATCTGAAAAAAAAATCCTGATATCTGAATTACTTTTACTCCTAAACAATCTAAATAAAAGATACTCGACATGTAGTTTATTAGACAATTCTTAGATTAGACAACTTAAGGTATATTTAACACAATTCCACAATGTCAGTAATCCAAAAGTGTAAGATTAGTAACAACCTGAGGTGTTGCCTCTTAAAGGCCCCTCTAGACATGCTGATGTATGTGGCCTGTGCAGCCTCATGATGCAATGTTGGTGGCCAAGGTCTGTGTTGCTGACAAAAGCCATGTCTGGGTCCATGGTCGTATTGTAACCAGGACTGGGTTGCTACCTGTGGCCCATCCACCACCAAACGCCATGCAGATGTCCGTGGTTTGTGCTGCTGCCTAAAGCCATTTCAATGTGGGATGGGCTGCAGCTGGGGACCATCTTGGTGTCCTTGACCCATGATGCCCTGGAGGCCATATTGATGGCCTTGGCCTGTGCTGCCACCAGGGACCATGCTGAGTTCCACGGCTTGTGCTGATGCTAGAGACCACATGAGTGTCCATGGTCCATGCTCTTGCCAGAAACCATGTGTAAATACGTGGTCCATGCTCCCGCTGACTGTAAAGGGCAAGGAAGCTAGTCTTGCAGTGGCATCGTTGACTGCAGATGCAGAGTTGAAAAAGAGGGACATGGGAGGCTTCTGTGACAACTCCTAGTTGCCTCCCCACTTTACCCTCCAACTCTCCCACCCAGCCCAAAACTAACAGCCTAGACAGTAAACCACTGAAGAGAACTCTTAAAAGTTGTGATAAGGATGTTGAAGTGTAGCTCTCCTCAATTGATGGCTTTGGCGGGGGTGCAGGTGGAGAAGGACTCAGCTTTCTTCAAGGGGCTGGCCACTGAGAGTTTGACCATGCTTCATTGAGTGTATGGGCAACACAAATTAGACTTGGGTTTTCTTCTTCTTCTTCTTTTGGGGAGGTTAACAAAGGGGGAATGGACCTGGGAGAAATGGGAAGTGAGTGTGATTGGGGTACATGATAGAAAATTCCCAAATAATTAAGAAAAGTATTATGGGGGGGGGGAAGCCACTCTACATAGATTCCACTTCAAACTACATTTGCACCTAGATCAACAGCTTTAGAACCCAACGCCTGGAGTCCAGATAAATAGGATAGATAAATAAAGCCTGGTGCACTGGTGTGCACTGGAAACCCCCGACTCTAGGAGGTAGAGGGAAAAAATAAGGAGTGCAAGGTCATCCTTAGTTACAAAGCAGGTTCAAAGCCAGCTTGGGTTACATGAGACCCTGTCTTAAAACTACATACATACATACATACATACATACCCACAGACAGACAGACAGACAGACAGACACATGCATGTGGACAGACACAAACACACTAAGTCTCTTCTTCTTGCTCTCTTACAGGGTCTCACTCAGCCCCATTGGTAGTGTGGATACTCTGCTAAAGACAGATGAAAGCCAGGTTTCCACCTGTTCATGGGGTACAGGCTGCTTCAGGAGTGCGACTACTGCTCCAGGCGTGTCTCCTGACCTGGAGTGTGCTTCCATTGATAACCTATCCTGTCTGCCTTCCCTTAGTACACATGTGTGTGCTCTGCCTTGGTTAAGTGGCCGAGGGAAAGCTCACTTAATTCACATTTGGTTGTAGAAGGCTTTCCACTAGATACAGCCAGATAATGTTGACTGTGGCCTCATTTTATTTTACTGAATAAAATAGGTTACTAGTGTAGGGAAGTTTCCATGAGCAAAACTACTGTAAAAAAGCAACCTTTAGCCCAGCTACTGCAAAATTCAGTCATTTGTGTAGATTTTCTTTGTTGTTGTTTTCAAGACAGGGTTTCTCTGTGTAGCCCTGGCTGTCCTGGAACTTACTCTGTAGACCAGGCTGGCCTCAAACTCAGAAATTTGTGTAGATGTATCCATTTATCTCAGTGGTAATTTTTAAGATTTATTTATTTATGTTTTTGTTTATTTCATGTAGAGTGCTCTCTCTGCATATACACCTTCACACCAGAAGATGACATTGGATCCCTTTATGGATGGTTGTGAGCCACCATGTGGCTACTAGAAATTGAACTCAGGACCTCTGGAAGAGACCAGTGCTCTTAACCATTGAGCCATCTCTCCAGTGTCATCTCTATCATCCTCTTAAAAAAACAAACAAACAAACAAACAAAACTGCTGGGCAATGGTGGCACACGCCTTTAATCCCAGCACTTGGGAGGCAGAGGCAGGCAGATTTCTGAGTTCGAGGCCAGCCTGGTCTACAGAGTGAATTCCAGGACAGCCAGGGGCTACTCAGAGAAACCCTGTCTTGAAAAACAAAAACAAAACAAAACAAAAAGAAGAAGAAAGAAAGAAAATTGAGCTGTGTGTGGTAGTGTATGCTTTTATTCCCAGAAGAGGCAGAGACAGGTGGATCTTTGAGTTCGGCCAAACAGAGTGAGTTTCAGGACAGCCAGGGCTACACAGAGAAACCCTGTTTTTTTAAAAAAATAAAATAAAAAAATAAAAAGATAAGTCTAGTCTGGCAAGATGGCTCACCAAGTAAAGAGCATTTACTGGTAAGCCTGACAACCTGAGCTTGCTCCCTGGAACTCACATGGTAGAGGGAGAAAACTGACTCTGTGAAAACTGCCCACTGTCATCTATACACATATGTGCGCACACATTCATACAGACACACAAATAAAATGGAAAAAACACATCTATTGTCAAAAAATAAAAAAGAAGAAGAGTCTCACTGTGTGTGCTATATTTTTTTTCCAAATCTCTTTCACTATAGCTAAACAAAGAACATTCAGATTGCTGTCTGTTTCCACAGTCAGTCTGTCACAATACCCTGTCATGGTTTCTGCAAGTTCCAGGGTGTGTTCATACAAAACCATGTAAACAGTGGAAATAACCCGTTACGGTTACAAAAATAGTTTTGGTCTTATGACCCAACTCACACTTTAAGAACCAATGTCCTCAAGAAGCTCAAGAGCCTGTGTATGATGTCCCTTGTAGCATCATTTGCTGTGAGAAAGTGGAGTCAACATACCCGTCCATCAACGAAGGACTTTCGGCTCCGTAGGAGCCACACAAATGTTACTTTTCTGTCACTCAGCATGGGTTATCACATGATGCTCAATAAGTTTTTGTGGAAGTAGGGAAAAAAGGCAATAAGGAACAACTTGAAACTTGCCATTTTAATTTAATTCTTACCTTTCCACCAAACAGGAAGAAAACAGCAGAGGCCTGTGTATCTTAGAGAGCTGTGCTTGGTATAGGCATGTGTGGTCACCTATACATGTTCACATGGAGGCCAGAGGCCAATGTCAGTGTCTTCTAGCATATTCCATCTTAGTTTCTGAGGCAGGGTCTTTCCCTGTACTGGGGCTTGTTGACTTGGCTAGGCTGGCCAGTGAGCTCTGGGGATCACCGGTCTCTGTCTGCCCTTTGGTTAGGGTCACGGAATTTTGAATGGGTTCTAAGGATACAAACTCAATTCCTCCTTCTTACAGTTAACCCGCTGAACCATCGACTTAGCTCCACACCTACACACATACACACCCCTGCACACCCCTACACACATACACATCCCTACACACCCCTACACACATACATACCCATCTCTTGGAGACAGATGCTAGCTAGGTAATTCAGGCCAACATCAAACTCACTCTGTAGCCCTACATTGCTCTCAAACTTTCAATTTCCCTGCCTCAATCTCCCAAGTATTTGGATTTCGTGTGTAGGTCACTACACATGTCTGGGGATTGATTGATTGATTGATTCTAAAATGAAGATTCCCGCCCCCCCCCCCCCCACCATGTCTTGACCTGAAGCTACGGTTTTAAACCACAGGTTGCAAACACTGCCACCTATAGGTGAATCAAGATCTCAACACACTGTGGACACAGGGATCTTTACTGTTTAAAAACAAATTATACAATGAGAACCCATCTCAAGCAAGCAAATAGAAATCTTTTGTAGAAAAATATGTAAATGAAACATAAATTAATTTCATGTTAGACTTGGTTCCCATTACAAGATATAACATTAAGTGTGCTGGCTAGCATCCTATCAACTTGATCCAAGCGAGAGTCATCAGAGAGAAGGGAGCCTCGGTTGAAACCCACGGTAGAACTGACTCCCACAGTTGCCACTGACTTCCATGGCACATATTCCATGCTTCAAGCATCCCTTTCCTCATAAAATCCCAATAACAAACTGGAGTATGAGTTCACCAATGGTCATCTTGGGAAACCAATAAGTTGGGGTTTTGTTGTTGTTGTTTTGTTTTTAGACTTATTTATTTTATGTTTATGAATGTTTGCCAGCATGCATTCATGCACACTATGTCTGTGTCTTGTTCCCAAAGATGTCAGAAGAGAGTTCTGGGTTCCCTGGAACTGTAGTTACAGGTGATTGTAAGCTACCCACATCGGTGCTAAAAATCAAACCTGACCCTCTCTGTAGGAGCAGCAAATGCTTTAACCTGCTGGGCTGTCTCTCCAGCCCCTGGAAACAGTGAGTTGATTGAGCTTGCTTACAGGTTGTGAGTGAGGGCTTAGTGGCGGCAGCAGTGGAAAATACTTACCCAGCATGGCTGACAGCTTCTCCACACACACGGATGAAGCTCCTCTTCGTTTAACTTCCCTCCACCCACAGCCTATAGACTCCACCCGAGATGCAGAGGCCAAGAGCGTTCACAACTGTGTAGACCGGGTTAGGAGCAGCAGGACTCTCAGGTGGGGCCATAGGGGCTCAACAATCAACAAACCCAGATCCTCAAAGTCTCTTGCAAACTGGCACTGCTGATCTAAGAAGTGCGGTGGCCATTTTGCTCAGAGAATAGTTTTCTCCAACAAGCACCCCTCCCTCCCCCAGTACACACACTGTCTTGACTGCTATAATGGGGCTGAACCTTGAAACTGTACCAAAATAAATCCTTTTTTTTTTTCCATAAAAAAAGGAAGAAAGGAAGGAAGGAAGGAAGAAACAAACAAAGAGAAAACAGCAGCGGCAGGCCTGGAGCAATGACCCAGCGGTTAAGACCACCTGCTGCTCTCCCAGGGAACTCCAGTAGGTTCTTTTCCCAGTGCGCATGTCAAGTGGCTCAGGGAACACGTCTAGTCTCTGAGGCCGCTGCACTCAGGGGCACACATTCATAGGCGCACACACATACACATAGATGAACAGAAAATAACAGATGCAGGCAAGGGTGTCGAGACAAAGGAACCTTACACACTACTGGTCCAACCCCGGAAGACAGTATGAACAATCTGCAGAACACTGAAAATGGATGTACCACAGGCTTACCTAAAGCACTCTTAAGCTAACATATTACAGAGACACTCACAGGCATGCCCATGTCTATTGCAACAGAACTGACAATAGCTTAGTTACGAAAGCAACTTAGGTGACTCTGAACAGAGGAATGGATAGAAAAATGGGATATGCATGTGTTGTGTGTGTATATTTAATCAGTCTCAGAAAGACAAATATCACATATTTTTATGAATCCTGCATTTCATATAGATATATTACGACATGAAAGTAGAATGATAACTGCATAAAGAACAAACGGGTCTAATGAGAAGCAAGAAAAGGGAAGAAGTATGGGGAGAGTATTCTCAGAGTACACTACATATTTGTTTGAGAGGGAGGGTGATTTCCTTCCGGCGCTATCGCTGCGCTGGCAGATGTTTCTGTGGACGCTAGAGGGCAGCCTCCACCCACTCAGCTCTACGCAACCGGAACTCACAGGACCCAGTCCATACCACGCAGCACACTCCAGCCTGTAGGAGGCAGCTGAGGGCTCAGATCTGCGGGCGCAGCAGGGACAGGGTAGGGGTTCGAGAAAACCACTACCCTCGTCTTGGAGAGCTCCCTGGAAGTGGAGTTTTACAGGGTATCGGGGTCTGAGGTTGGGCGCTTCAGAGTGATGTGCAGTGTCATTCCCTGGTGGAGCTGGAAGCTAGGGTGGCCGGAAAGTGGTATTGCTGCATTCGCAGACATGGGAGCCCTAGGCCCGATTTCTTCTGTATGCAAAAAGGAGGACCCGACTTGGTATCCTTATATGAAGAGAGGCCAGAGGTCATGGGGATGGAGAGCAGAGGTGCGAAGTGCACAGGGATGGGCTCACTGCACACCACCCAGGGCCTTCATCCTGCTGCCTGCCTTTCCATGTCTGTTACAGTTGTACACCATATCTCATCTGGGTCCAAGGTCAACCAACAGGCATAGGTTAACTCAACTCTGTCAGGTACCTGTGCACCAAGATCTGCTGCTCTCTTTGGTCCATGAATAGCTGAGGCCTGCTGAGAAGTGTAAACCACACAGATGAGCTATAGGAAGGACTCTGTCCGTTTCAGAGGTAAACTAGAGCCAACTTCCAGCCCTGCCAGAGCTGATTTTGCACAATGCTTCCAACCTGCATTGAAATTAGCTGTGGTAGGGAATGATGGTGAGCCCTCTCTCCAGCCTATTAGTCCTGGCTATTTTCAATTATTGCCTCTGGCTGATATTTTATGGTTGCAGTGACAACTGTCTACCATTCTGCATTTGTGTTTTAGTGACAGCAGGTCTCAGGCATGCCCCTAATACTCTAAACCAAGAAACTCTGGAGGGGGTAGAGAGATGGATGACTCAGCAGTTAAGAGACAAGTGTAAGTAGAGATCTGGGGTTCAGGGTTCAGTTCCCAACACCTACATGATGGCTAACAACCACATGCAACTCCAGTTCCAAGACATCCGATACCCTCTTCTGGCCTCCACAAGTACATACATACATACACACACAATCTTGGGCACTGCATGGACACACACAAGCACTGCACGCGCGCACGCGCACACACACAAATTCAAAAGATAGCATCTTGTTGTGAAAGAGAAAGAATCTGAAGCAGCAAAGCAGACGCAGGATAGAGGGAATACTGATGCAAAGCCACACCCTGAGAGCAAGGCATGATGGTGCACTTGGGGAAAGGTGAGCCAAGGTGGGAATGAAAGCAATACAAAGTCATGCTGAGACCATAAGGAAATACCATGCAGCTTAGAAAAACACACAACAGAAAGGCATATGGAGACATCTTTATTTGCTTAAAACGTTAGGGAAGGGAGAAAACAGGCGTTGACATACCTTTGAAGAGTCTGCAGAATTTCTCTGGGCAGTTGACGGCTTTCAGACCGGGAGGCCTACTTTATTTCTTGAGAGTGGGTCTGAAGTTAACTCGAGACTTGTCTCTGGCAGGACTCTCCTTGCATAGAATTATCTAGCCACAGCGATAGTGGGATGTTTGACACCAGGGTGAGTTGAAGGGGAAGGAGAGCAAATGAGGGAAATGGAGAAATCTCCCTGAAACAACCAAGTGACAGATAGAGGGATCAACAGACGAGGACAGAGGATATACGTATGGCAAATATAAGATGAAGACTATTTCGTCAACCAGAATTCCTCTCAGGCAACATGCACACAGATTCTTTTAGGAACATGAGGCCTTCATTCTCTTCCAAGCATATAAGGCACAACAAAAACTTGTCACTTATGTTCAAGTGAACGAGTTGAGATTGAATAAAGGGCCTTTTCTTTTGCTAAGTAGTGATGGTTTAAGGAAAAGAGAACAGAGCCCAGTGGTGCTTGCCTATCATGCCCAAAGCCATAAGTTGGATCCCCAGCAAGCATGAACTGGGTATGGTAGTGTACAACTGTAATCCCAGCACTCTGGGGGGAGGAGGATCAGATGTTCAAGGTCATTCTCTGCTACAAATGGAGCTCATAGTCAGTCTGGGATATCTGAGACATGTCTAAAAAAGAAAAAAGAAGAAAGAGACAAAGGAAGGAAAAAAGAAAGGAATGACGTGCTGAACTTGGGTAGAAGGATTTGGTTATCAAAACCAAAAACCAAAACAACAATTAACAGCCCAAACTGACAGAGCCCCAAAAAGGGCCAGGCATGGTGGTCCACGTCTTTAATCCTACCACGGAGAGGCAGAGGCAAGTGAATCTCCAATTTCAAGATCAGCCTGGTTTACATAATAAACGTTAGGCCAGCCAGGGGTACACAGAGACTCTGTCTCAAACAGAATAAAACAAACCCTGCACGACCGGTTTCAACACGAAGGGACTTCTGAGGATCCCGTCTAACAGGAGGGACAGTGCGAACCTTCACCCTCCATAGCATGTTCCCCTGCAGTGAAGTCCTTAGTGCTCTTGAGCACTAGTTTTGTGCGATCTTCCTTCGGGGAGTCTGAGGAGTGCGGATGTCTTTTTCAGATAGGGTTTTCACTTGGCTTTTTAACTTGTATTGTAATTATTCAATCACATTATAAATGGGGTTTATAAGGTACTAGTTCTATATGAGGATGGGAAGGGATGAATTTGGAAGTAAAACCGGCGGGTGATGCTCTGGTGTGATGGGAGAAAGATGGTGTGAACACAGCTCACTTTGAGCCTGAGCAAAACATCAGTAAGGAGTGAGGCCACACCCTAGGGCAGCCAGAGAACCTCCGCTGCCAGACACTGACCCAGTGGAGCTACCTGCAGAGCTGGGAAATGGAGTGATCAGCCTTTTCTCAAGGCAGGTGTATAAACCTGAGTACGGCTGTCAGGGTGCAGAACAAGCCTGCTCTGCAGAACTGGGCTGTGGTGAGTTACATCTGCAAAGAATGGTTTAAATTCTTCCTATTAAAATCTAGATGATGACTGGTAAGGGAAAAAAGAAGGGGGCAAACTTTTTAAAATTAGGCAGCAATGAATCAGCCTGTACACAGTACAGTGGCTAATACAACTGTGGCCAATAGTCTTAGCTCTAGACTTAATACCATCACAGGTAAATCACCTAACACTCCCTGCCCCGCCTCATTCATCTTTAAGTTGGCTCCAGTACACTTACTTCATTGAGGAAAATATCGAAACTCTGTAATTTACTAAAAGTCACTCAACTGAACACTTAATACCTTGGACCCTATGATATGTAAGCTGTACCTAAATAAAGCTATTTTTAAATTTATTTATTATCATAAATAAATACAGTATAGCTGTCTCCAGACACTCCAGAAGAGGCAGTCAGATCTCATTATAGGTGGTTGTGAGCCACCACGTGGTTGCTGGGATTTGAACTCAGGACCTTCAGAAGAGCAGTCAGTGCTCTTACCCGCTGAGCCATCTCTCCAGCCCCATAAAGCTATTTTTAAAAGGTGTACCCACACCATAGGCATATCGTGAGAAATAAATGTAAGCTGACGGCACACTGCCTGGCACATAGTTAATAAATACTAATGATCACAAGCCTGGTGCGCAGACAAGTGTTAGTAATCCCAACTACTTAGGGAGCTGAGGCAGGAGGATCACAAATCTGAGGTCTGTCTGGGCTACACAGCGAGTAAAAGATCAGCCTGGACAATTCATCAAGATTCTTTCGGTCCCTTAAAGTAGAGGGGGGCAGAGGGGAGTAGGGTTAGGGCCATAGTTTAGTGGTAGAGGGCTTGCCTGGCCCACGGACTTGTTAAACACAGTGCTGAAAAGATCATCGATTAGTCTATTTTCTTGAGGCTGGCTGAGACCTCACTCTGCAGATGAGAGACCGAAGGGCCTTCCTGAACGGACAGCTCTCAGACTAGAGCCCAAGCTCCTAGGTTCTCTTTAGTGCCATTGCTGTTCCCACTACCTACCTCAAACATGGAAACGTGAGAAATGGAGGACGCATGTAGAGATGTTGAGAAAAGAATTCTACGACCATCAGACAAGCCAAAAAGGCTGTCACATACCATCTATTACCCAGAGTCCCCAGCTGGGTGGTCATGAGAGCTCAATGTTGGAAGGACCGGACCTGGTTAGCTGGGTTATCCAGCTCACCACCATGGCCAGCAGTCTGGCAGAGAAAGGCCACAGAATCCTGCTCACTACTTCCTGACAGCAGGAGCAGCAACAGCAGGAGCTGGGACCAAAGGCCTAACAAGCCCCTCTGCCCATGCTTGGTACTCGGCTTCTGTTCTTTCTCCATCCTCCTCTGGGTTTTCAGGCTTTTGGTTCCTGTCCTGTAAACTTTTTCCTTTTCAAAGAAACCTCTTCAGATAAATATGGAACCTATCAGGAGGTGTGAAAAAATACAAGCTTCCTGCTTTTTCATTAATGTTGCCATGTTCATTATGACTGGGAGATTTTGAAGCTTAAAAAAAGAAACAGATGGAAAGGTTAACTAAAGTAGTCCAAAGCTAGGCAGTGACAAGGATAGGTTATAATTTTCTAACGTTTCAGAGAACCAACTCTCTGGTTCTTAGCAATAGCTGTCCCCACTTTTCATAAAGAACAACAACAATTTAGGCTAGACATGTGTACAGACCCCTGTGGAGACAGAAAGAAGGAAGGAAAGGCCAAAGGAGGATTAAGGCCTCAAACAACTTTTATGATTTAATTTAGTACACTGAAACTTCTCAATAAATAGTTCACAAAACTGCTTCATCACTTTCAGCTGATGGCTAACACACACTCAGTGGATGGGCAGGGGAGGCCCTGTCCCTTCATCTGACCCTAGGGCCTGGGTACAGAGCAATGGAGAAGTCTGCCTCCGGCCTTCCCACTCCACCTTCCTGGCTTGCAGATCACTCACTACAGTGAACGCTCTGGTGCCGGAGGAGGTGGGAGCTCCGACTAAAGGTCTTCTGGCACTCTTGACACTCGTATGGCTTTTCTCCAGTGTGAGTTCTCTGGTGGATGGTGAGCTGAGAGTGCTGGCTGAACGTTTTCTCACACTCACTACACTCGTAAGGTTTCTCTCCGATATGAGTCTTCTGGTGAAGCAGCAGCTCAGAATTATCCCAGAAGGTTCTTGCGCACTCGTTACATTGATGGGGTTTCTCTCCAGTGTGTATTCTCTGGTGGACAATCAGATGAGAAGTCCGCCTGAAAGACTTCCCACACTCAAAGCATTCGAAGGGTTTCTCCCCAGTGTGAATCCTCTCGTGTCTCAGGAGCTCGGAGTTACCCCTGAAGGCCTTCCCACATTCTTTGCACACATAGGGCTTCTCCCCAGTATGAATTCTGATATGTCTAATAATCTCTGAGTTCTGGCCAAAAGTTTTCCCACACTCACTGCATTCATAGGGCTTGTCCCCTGTGTGGATTCTTTGATGGCGGATAAGCTCCGAACTCTGACCAAAGCCTTTCCCACATTCGTTACACAGATAGGGCTTTTCTCCTGTGTGGATTTTCTGATGTCTGATGAGGCCAGAGCTGTGCTTGAAGGCTTTGCCACACTCACTGCACTCATGGTACCTTTCCTCTGTGTGAATTCTCTGATGCTGGATGAGCTGAGAGCTAACCCGAAAGGTCTTCCCACACTCGTTACACTCATATGGTTTCTCTCCGGTGTGGATTCTCTGGTGCAGAATCAGGGCTGAGTTCTGACTAAAGGCTTTACCACACTCTTCACACTTATAAGGTCTTTCTCCAGTATGGATTCTGTGATGGTGGATCAGATGTGAGCTCTGAATGAAGGCCTTGCCACACTCAGTACAAGCAAAGGGCTTCTCTCCGGCGTGAATTCTCTGGTGCCTTCGGAGGCTGGAGTTGGTCCCGAAGGTCTTTCCACACTCTTTGCATTCAAAGGGTTTTTCTCCACTATGGACTCTCATGTGCTGGATGAGATGTGAGTTCTGATTAAAAGCTTTCCCACACTCTTTACATGTGTGAGGCTTCTCTCCCACAGGAGTCCCCTGTACTTTAGTAAGCTCTAGACTCTCCATGAAGCTGTGGCCAGAGGCAGCACAGGTGCTGGCCCTCTCAGCTGTAGCACCTCCATGACACAACAGTACACTCGGGTTAGCACTGAAGCCTCTCGGACTCTCACTATTTTTCTGGTCTTTCTCACCTAAGGATGACTTCTTGAAGATAATTAACCCTGATGCAAAGCCTCTCTCCTGAGGATACATGTGTTCTATAATCTCTTTCGAGGACTCTCTCAAATGTCCCTCTAATATGTCTTCCTCACTTGCCGCTCCAAACTCATGCCCTTGGCAAACCTCCTGTGCAAGTCTTCCTAATGTTGGCCCATGTGGCTCAGAGTCTTCAGAAATTTCTTCCTTGAGAAGCGCCTCCTTTTTCTCAGTCCCCATATCACAACCTGAAATGAGAGACGGTGCTCATATGAGGTGGCTTTGTGTCTTATCTAAATGACATTGCAGGTGGGAACACAGGACCTGGTAAGACTCAAAGACAGCCCCACTGACGAGGCAAGAACGGACGGACTGCCGCGTCTGTGTGGTGGACACGCCAGAGAACCAATACTAACTAAAAGGAGTGAGAAAAACCCATCAGAGGCAGGACATCTGACAGCAACAGGAAGGGCGTGGTGCAGAGACACTGGCTGACAGGTTACAGGAGAACTCAAAGTGATAAAGAAAGCACTGTGGGGCATTAATGGCCATATTAACAAAGTTGTAGGGGATCAGATACCCTCATACAAACAGGCACACAGTCAAGACATCAATGCACGCTAGGCAGTGGTGGAGTACGCCTTTAGTCCCAGCACTTGGGAGGCAGAGGCAGGCGGATTTCTGAGTTTTAGACCAGCCTGGTCTACAGAGTGAGTTTCAGGACAGCCAGGGATACACAGAGAAACCCTGTCTCAAAAAAAAAAAAAAAAAAAAAAAAAAAAAAGAAGTAGGCTTGACTTCATTATAATAATGTATGTATACTTTTTTTCTTTAAACAGAGTCTCACTATGCCCAATAGAGGCTCAAACTCAGCATTTTCCTACTTCTGCCTCAGGATTATAGACACTATGCCTGAATATAATTTATTTTTTGAAAGAGCACTGGGATTAAATGCAAGTGTTATCACACGCTGTTTATTTCTTATTTTATCTGAGACAGGTTCCCATTAAGTTTCCAAAGCTGGCCTCCAACTCACAATGCTGCTGCTTCAGCCCCCAGAGTACATGGATTACAGACAATCAGTATCATGCCTGGCTCACCACCTTCTAGGGTTTGTTTTGTTTTAAAGGAAGTCAGCGTTTGGAAAATCTACACCTGTACAAGATATGAAAAATCACTTGATCAGAACAAAACGAGGCAGAATAAAAGTTAGATATGGGAGCTGGGTGTGGTACTCCACATCTGTAATCCTAGAACTCAAGAGGCTAAGGCAGGAAGATCACAAATTTGAGGCTAGCCTGGGCTACAATGAGCCCCTAGCACAAACAAAATTAACAAGGAGAAGGGGACTCAAATTCACAAAGTCTTCCGCATTATTATATTTACTTTGATTTCTGCCAGTGACATAATGAGAGCGTTATTTCTAAACGTCCTCTCCCATAGAAATCAGAGCCACTCTCCACTTAGTGTTCTCAGAAACAAAGCCAGACATGAACCCTCATCCTCTACAGAAAAGCCCCCAGAGCCTAAATGCACATTCCCAAGCATTTCCCTGAAGATGGAGGGAGGCTACTCCTCAGACTGGTTTTCGTGTTGGGGGGTGACAGGCAGATCTCCACTCGGCCTCCACAGCTTAGAACAGGGCCCTCAACCCTGTGAACCTGGACTTGTCTTTGACAGGCAGATCTCCACCCGGCCTCTACAGCTTAGAACAGGGCCCTCAACCCTGTGAACCTGGACTTGTCTTTGCAGTGTAGGAGAAAAGTCTCAGAAATCTCACTCAGAAAGCTCTGACAGGCACGCCTACGAACGAACAGCGAATAATGAAAACTGCACATTTTTGAGCCCGGGTGAGCCAAATTCCATTACTCATCTGGCACAAGGCCGGCCTCCTCCGGAAGTCCTCACTAACATCTGCAGGAAGGAGCCCTTGGTCCCCTGAAGCCAGTTTTCCCCTACCCCCTTTCTCACCTTTCCTTCACTACAGTTTCCACGTTACTTCCTGTTTGTGACTCTTTTCGAGGCCTCCAGAACCAGTACTTCCTACGGCTCACAATGCTCTCCTAATCAAGGCTGTTTCCTTTTCTCACATCCTACCTCACATTCTTCAACAACAACTGGCAGCTGCAGGTGTGCTCAGGGTCCTGCAGGCCAAACATTGTCCATTCTTTAGTTTCTCTGCCTTTGGAAACAAATCATTCTCACTTCCTGGAAGACTGCTGCTCACCTGTGCACTTAGGAAACATCTTCGAGATGCAGCTGATATGAACAGTCCCTCCTCCCCCCACCTTTCTGATCTGCCAGGCCCCAACAAGTGTTACTTCTTCATATAGGCAGCATGCCATCGTATTATGCCTTTGCTTTTCTCTGGAGCAGCAGTTCTCAACCTCTCTAGTGCTGCTTTGACCCTATAGTACACATGCTGTGGCGACCCCTAACCATAAAATTATTTTCATTGCTACTTCATAACTATAATCTTGCTGTTATGAATGGTAATGTATATATCTGTGTTTTCCAAAGACCTCAGGCAACCCTGTAAAGGGGACATTCAACTCTCAGAGGGCTTGCACGCCACAGGTTCTCTAGAGAGAACCACTGCTCTAGACTATGACCAAGGATGATGTTCTACTCATCTTGTTAATCTCAGTTGGCACATTTCTGATACATGGTAAATATTAAGTGAGGTCTGTGTGCTCTCTGGGTGAACGTCTGGAGTTGTTCTGAAGGTTACCCGAGATTCCATTCATCACTGTTCCTAAAGAGATCAGAGCAGTGTCCAACAGATAACTGGTATCAATTTTTTATAAAAATAAGTTCTTGCCGGGTGGTGGTGGCGTTCTTTCTCCCAAGACACTATTATCTTCCTCCTCTGGTACTCAGGATCAAGGGAACTCTGTCAATTCTGTGCTCAATTCAGTCTCCTTTATGATTATGATTACTCTTAATTATGTGTAGACATGTGTTACTATATGAGTTATAGATGTGTGTACACGAGTTACAGATCATGAGGCGCCTGATTTGAGTTCTGGGAACCAAACCAGGGTACTGTGGAAGTGCAGCAAGTACTGCTGAGTCTTCTATTTAGTCACAATTCTATCATCTTTCTTTAACCTTAACAAGCCAATGTCCTGCCTGCCAGCACAGGTCATAACATGCCACGGGGCCCTCAATTTCTGCCCGCTATGCGTTCTAGCAGTATACTTAGGGAAAGGAATACCAAAAAAAGAAAAAAAAGGGAAAAGAAAAATAGGCATTGGTCCTAGGTATGTCCATGTCGGAGCCTGCTTCTCCAGTTTCCTGGCTGACAAGGCCTGGAAGCAGAATTAGGATCGGTCCCTGACAGTGCCCAGGCTCCACCCTCTCCATGTGCAAATGAGGAGCCCCCCTCCCCAAGCCATAAAGTCCAAGGTCACACAGCAAACCCGAGTCAGGGGCGGGCCTACAGTCAGGACTCGGGCTCCAGGCCGGGAGCCCCGCGCCCTCCTCCCCCGGGCATGACGGAACCAGAGAGGCCTCACCGCTGGCGGATGCCGCCCACGCTCGCTCCGCTGGGCCCGGGGGCGCTGCACCGCGCAGCTCACAGAACCGCAGCTGTTGTCTGGTGTCACGGGCGACCCACGCCGGCCACTTCCGGTGCCGGGCAGCACTGCGGCCAATCCGCGCGAGCCGCACTCGCGGGAGGAACAGGTGGCCAGCCGGCCCACGCCCCCGTGTCCGACCCAGCTTTCCCGTCTGCTGGTCTCGCCCTAATTCACCCCATCTTCGCCGGGCCGGGCGGGGCCGGGCAGCTTGCTGCAATGTCCCGATGCACCTCGCGAAACCCACTGCGTCCCTGACCACTGACACGCAGGGTCCTCCCGGTTTCCTAGAACGGCTCCGGGGATGCACTTCCGCCCCGCAGCAGCGGCTCTGCGCGCCCCTGACGTTTCCGTGGGCTGGGAAACTGGAAGCTCCGCAACTCTTCCAGCAGGGACGTGTTGAGCAGCGGCGTCTGTGCCTCACCTCCCGCTTTCCAAGAGTCTGTCAACCCAGGCTCCTAGATGACAAGGGTGCGCTTGTCATCTTCTGGGAGCGAGGGGGGAAGACCCGCTTTGAGGTCAGGAAGGCTTCGGGGCGTGAGGCTTTGACAAAAATCTCAAGGTTGAGTGTGATTTCCGTAGCCTGTTCAGGCAATGGGAACTGCTTTTATTTGCTGGCCTTCCCCTCTTCTTGAATAAGTTTGGTCTTCATTTAGCACAGCACGTATGTGACTATGAATGTGGTGAGCCTCCTGCCTCAGCCTTCCAAGTGCTGAAATGAGCAACAATGCCCAGTGAAATAGACCTCTGTGTGTGAGGAGGGGGAGGTCGAGGCAGCGTCCTATTCTGCAGCTAGGACTGGCCTTGGATTATGTGTCAATAGCTCAGGCTAGCCTCGAATTTAAGGCGGTCCTTCTGCTTTTACTCCCTGGTGTTGGGATTAGAAGCCTAAAACATTATACTTGTAGTGGTTTACACAAAAATGGCCCCCATAGGCCCACAGAGAGTGGCATTATTAGGAGGTGTGGCCTTGTTGGAGGAATTGTGTCACTGCGGGCAGGCTTCGAGGTCTCAGAGCTCAAACCTGGGCAGTCACAATCTCTTCCTGCTGCTTGTTGATCTGGGTATAGAAAAGTCTCAGCTACCTCTCTAGCACCATGTCTACCTGCATGCCACCATGTTTCCCACCATTTCCCACCATGATCATAATGGACTAAATCCCTGAGCCCTAATTAAATGTCTTTTTTTTTTTTTTTTTTGGTTTTTCGAGACAGGGTTTCTCTGTGTAGCCCTGGCTGTCCTGGAATTCACTCTGTAGACCAGGCTGGCCTCAAACTCAGAAATCTGCCTGCCTCTGCCTCCCAAGTGCTGGGATTAAAGGTGTGTGCTACCATGGCCCGGCAAATGTCTTTTTTTTTAAAAGTTGCTGTGGTCATGGTGTCTCTTCACAGCAATAACACTCTAATTTAACACACAACTCTAATATGAGCATTTAAACAAAATTAGCTAAAATTATAGGTAGCTGCAAATAGTAGAGCAGCCAGTCAAAGGTATTGGTGTAAGAAGGGCTAACATGAGGGACTCTGAACCACCCGGCAAATGTCTTCTTTTTTAAGAGTTGTTGGGCCATGTACTGAAGGTGTGTGTGTGTGTGTGTGTGTGTGTGTGTGTGTGTGACAATAGTCTTTTCTATCCCACAGGATTGTAGTTAGGCAAACACAGAAGCTGACTCCCCACCTTTAGGGCTCAGTGGTGGCCCAGGCTAGACTAATCACATTATCTCCTTCCTTCTAACGGGTCCAGAGGTGAACATTAGATAGAAATAAAACTGAAGGGTCCTCCCTTACAGTTGCTCTCTGGGAAAGTGGTGCAGTTTGGGGCAACATTTGTGAGGAATCAGGTCTCTTCTGAAGTAATGGTCTTTGAAATAGGCCTAAACAAGGAGATCTGAACAGAGAAAAGGCAAAGGAGGCTGGGAGTGTGGCTCAGAGGTAGAGCACTTGCCTAGAATATGCTAGGCAGGCCCTAAATTCAAACCCCTGTACTGTCAAACAAAATAAATAAATGAAATATAAACAAGGCATTTGAAGAAAAGGCAGAGGGAGTGACTGGTTCTGAGGTAAGAGCTGGGGAGATGGCTCACGGAGTCAGCACTTGCCATGCACTGGAAGGACCTGAGTTCCAATCTCCAGACCCCATGAGCCACTGTAATCCCAATGCTTCAACATATTTTAGTGCAGAACACGCATGACTATTCCCAAAGGGAGGGATGGGGCACAGGGAGGAAATGACTGAACCCAAAGCAAGAAAACACCAGCTTCCCTACCTCTGTTTCTGGTATAAAAGGACAAAGATTGCTCTGCCTCTCCAGCTTTGCTGACTGCAAGATTCAGCCCTCTCTCTCTGCCTGGGTCTCTTCTCCCTGGTCTCCCAGGCTCCCTAACAGCATGAGGTTTCCAATATGATCCAGGCTTCGCTTCCATAGCTTCACACAGTGGACTTCAGGGCCTACACACAGGGACAGTTCTGCCTTACACTAGCCTCAGCTGCTCTCCGAAACCACAGAGGAAAATCCCACGACTGCTTTACTCATGTCTTCTTCACGACTTTAAAGTTAGCCCCACGCGGATGGCGCTGCCAAGTTCAGCTACCAGCTTGGGATGGACCGTGGCCCATTTAAGTCACATTTGCGGCAGAATTTGTTTGCTGTTCTTCAGATCTTTTCCACTCACAAATTGGAAGCCTCGCCGGGCGTGGTGTCGCACGCCTTTAATCCCAGCACTTGGGAGGCAGAGGCAGGTGGATTTCTGAGTTCGAGGCCAGCCTGGTCTACAGAGTGAGTTCCAGGACAGCCAGGGCTATACAGAGAAACCCTGTATCGAAAAACAAAACAAAACAAAGCAAAACAAAACAAAATTGGAAGCCTCACTGGAAGGGGTCTTGCCCAGTGCAGATGAGGCCGCTCCTATATCTCATTATGTCTCTCAGCACAAGAATTGGCTATAGCATTATGATTCCTGGTACTCTTGTTTTTCCTCTTCAAATTGTATTTTTAAAAAATGTCTGCCCTCATTTGCTGTTTCTTCATTGGTAATCCACATAAAAGAGTTATTTCTAACCACAGGACAGAGTCAATATTAGGCTGCCTTGAAACCTCCTCTGCCATGGGCAGAAAGCAGCAACATTTTTTTTTTTTTTTTTTTTGTCAAAAATAGTGTATCAGCCTCTAGCCCATTTGCTTAACATTGTTGCTCTCTGAAACCCCTTGAGCTGGGCCTCCACAGTCTGAAGAGTTACTTACCAGCACTGCTGTTCTCCAAGCTCCTAGTAGGATGTCTTACTATCCTCCATTCAAAACATTCAACAGCCTTTCTAGCCTGTCTTAGTCAGGGTTTCTATTCCTGCACAAACATCATGACCAAGAAGCAAGTTGGGGAGGAAAGGGTTTATTCAGCTTACACTTCCACATTGCTGTTCATCATCAAAGAAAGTCAGGACTGGAACTCAAGCAGGTCAGGAAGCAGAAGCTGATGCAGAGGCCATTGAGGGATGTTCTTTACTGGCTTGCTTCCCCAGGCTTGCTCAGCTTGCTTTCTTATAGAACCCAAGACTCCCAGCCCAGGGATGGCACCACCTACAATGGACCCTCCCTCACTTGATCACTAATTGAGAAAATACCTTACACCTGGATCTCATAGATTTTTCTCAACTGACACTCCTTTCTCTGTGACAACTCCAGCCTGTGTCAAGTTAACACACAAAACCAGCCAGTACATAGCCCATAGTTCCAAAGTCTTCTGAATTGCTCCAAAAACCAGCATGATTGAGCCTGTCACACCAACAGCCTGATACCAAGTACATATTGAAGTTACCCAGTCTCATATAGCCTAGGCAGGCCTTGAACTCATTAACTCTTGAGGGCTGCCTCTACTTCCCAAATGCTAGGATTACAAGTTTAGGCAACCATGCCTAACTTCACCTGGGACTCTTAAAAAGTACTGGAGTTTTATGGTGTAGTGGAGGTAGGATGTTGGAAATTAAGGTACCTCCAGGAAACGCCATGCTGGGAGTGAACTCGGCCACACACAGGAGCCCGGAGGGGAATGACTCATCAGCATTTATTCCTCTCATCTTTTTAGTGAATTGTGACATTGTTGTGGGAAAGGCAGGGATTGAGAATTTGCCCCCACCTGTAAATAAGTTAGTGTTCCCATTTCTTGATATGTTATGTCACTTTCTCTTACTGATAGGAAAATATGTCATTGGGCAGTGGTGGCACACACCTTTAATCCCAGCACTCAGGAGAAAGAAAAGAAGAAAGAAAGAAAGAAAGAAAGAAAGAAAGAAAGAAAGAAAGAATAAAGATCCAAAGCCAGGCTTTATGACCTGGGTTTTGGGTAGTTTCTGCAGAAGTTGATCTGAGATATGATTTAGACACAGGTTGCCTTTTGTTTTAACTTTACAGATGGTTCTAACTCACAGCCAGGATTGAAAGTCAACAACAAACTCTGATCTCTGAGTCAGCAACATGGATATCACTTGGGAATTGGCTAGAAATGCAAAATCTCAGGCCCCACCTCCACACCTCCTGAATCAGAGACTTCTGGGATCAAAACGCAGCAACCTGTGAGCTGAAGTCCATCAGCATTCTCCGCTGAAGTCCATCAGCATTCTCCCCTTGCACTCTAAAGCTTCATTTGTGCAGCCCTACTAGGTGACTTAGAAAAAAAGGGATGCATTATCTCTTCCTGGCTATTTCCTTGCCCACCATCTGTTTTTTTTATAAATCTTTTTTAAAAAGATTTACTTATTTATTATATGTAAGTACACTGTAGCTGTCTTCAGACACCCCAGAAGAGGGCATCAGATCTCATTATAGATGGTTGTGAGCCGCCATGTGATTGCTGGGATTTGAACTCAGAAGAGCAGTCTGCTCTTAACCGCTGAGCCATCTCTCCAGCCCCATCTGTTTTATTATACTAATCAAGGCTGGAGCAACAGGCTCTTCTGGAGGAAGGTGACCAGGACATATGACTCAGATGCAGTTCCTGTCTCCATTGTGCACGATGGGGAGCAGGGGCTAGTGTTTCACAGTCTACCCATGAGACAGTATAGAAAGAACAACAAAATAACATGGGAACAGAAAGAAGCCGCTTATCCTGGCATCTAGTTGGCCTTCCCTGCTAACCCACAAAGTTGCCTATAAAGACAGTGTGTGTTTCCTAAAGACGTCTCAAACAAGACTGTTAATAAAAGAAAGCCAGGCAGTGGTGGCACACACCTTTAATCCCAGCACTTGGGAGGCAGAGGCAGGTGGATTTCTGAATTTGAAGCCAGCCTGGTCTACAGAGTGAGTTCCAGGACAGCCAAGGCTATACAGAGAAACCCTGTCTCAAGGAAAAAAATTTATAAAAAAAAAGAGAGGCAGCTGGAGAGATGGCTGGCTACTTGTCCAGAGGTCCTGAGTTCAATTCCCAGCAACCACATGGTGGCTCACAACCATCTGTAATGGGACCTGATGATACCTTGTCTGTCATGTAGGCATTCAAGCAATAGAGTACTCATTTACATAAATAAATCTTTTTAAAACCCAATAATAACAAAAGAGCCAGGCTCCGTGCACATTGCTCCTGCAGAGGACCCAAGAGATCCCAGCACTCACATCTCACATTGGGTGACCTAGCACCTGTAACTCCAGCTCCAGGGCCACCGAAACACACTTAGATACACACCTACAAAGATAAGATCTTAGTGGACCGGAAAGATGGCTCAGGAGGTAAAAAGCTTGCTACTCTCACAGACAACCTGATTTGGTTCCCAGCACCTGGTGGGCCACAACTGTCCCTGACTTCAGTTCCAGCGGCTCCAGCAACCTCTCTGGCCTCTCTAGGCATTGCATGTACACTGTGCTCTTAACAAATATACAGAGAAAACACAAATACACATTTAAAAAAATAGGGGCCAGAGAGATGGCTCAGGAGTCAAGAACACTGGCTGCTCCTCCAGAGGACCAGAGTTCAAGTCCCAGCAACCACATGATTGCTCACAACCGTCTGTCACTCCAGTTCCAGGGGACTCAATATACTCTTCTGGCCTCTTCAAGCACCAGGCACACATGTGGTACCCAGACATACATTCAGGCAAAACATCCATATGCATAAAATAAAATAATGTAAAAATAATAAATAAATAATAAACAACAAAAGCCTATTTGGGGCCAGAAAGTTTAATATTTTGAGTTTACTACATGAGTACTCTTCTCATCTCTAAACTTAAGCACCTCGTAAAACCACCTTCCCTTACAAAAGGAAATTCTTTAAGATAAGGAAAAGAGTCGGGCAGTGGTGGCGCATGCCTTTAATCCCAGCACTTGGGAGGCAGAGGCAGGCGGATTTCTGAGTTAGAGGCCAGCCTGGTCTACAGAGTGAGTTCCAGGACAGCCAGGGCTACACAGAGAAACCCTGTCTCGAAAACCCAACCAACCAACCAAACAAACAAACAAACAAAAGATAAGAAAAACAAGTGAACCAGAGCATAGATGTTATTTAACTTTTAAAGATATTTATTTTTATTATTGTTAAATTCCATGTATATGTCCATTAGGTCTGTGCATGCATCTACACATGAGGACAGGTGCCAGAGCGGGCCAGAGCCATTGGATCCTTCCGAAGCTAGAGGTACAGCATTTTGTTTTTAAACTTTACTTAATCTTAAGCTTTCCTGAACCTTTAAACCTTATTTTCCAGAAGTGGTGGTACATTCCTTTAACCCCAAAACTCGGGAGATAGAGGAAGAAGGATGTTTTGAGTTTGAGGCTAGCCTGGTCTACATAGGGAGTTCCAGAAGAAGGCTACACAGTGAGATCCTATCTCAAAAAAAAAAAACAAAAAAAAAAAAAACAAAAAAAAACACCTTATTGCAAGTTACATCCTTTGAAGATTGTAACTTAGGAAGCAATTGGACCATAAATGTACCTCTAGGGGGCTGGAGAGATGGCTCAGAGGTTAAGAGCACTGACTGCTCTTCCCAGAGATCCTGAGTTCAATTCCCAGCAACCACATGGTGGCTCACAACCATCCCTGATGGGGATCCAACACGATCTTCTGGTGTGTGTCTGAGGACAGCTACAGTGTATAAATAAAAATAAATAAATCTTTAAAAAAAATGTACCTCTAATGACACCTAAGTGTAGCTCTCCCTTGAGAACCCCTGGGGTCGCACACTGTCTTTTCTCCTGACATCTAGCTCTGTGTTAGTTTGTTTTCTGTCGCTGTGATAAAACAGCATGACCAAAAGCAATGCAGGGAGGACAGAGTTTGTTTGGTGTATTCATCTCAACCACAGGCCACAGCGAAGGCAGTCAGGGAAGGAGCTCAGGGCAGGGATCTGGAGGCAGGAGCTGCAGCAGAGGCCGTGGAGGAATGCCACTCACTGCCTTTTTAGACTCTTCTTCAGCTAAGTCACCTATAGAAGCCAGGACCACCAGCCTGGGGTGGCACCACCCACGGTGACCCCCCCACTTCAGTCACTAATCAAGACATGGTCCCACAGACTTTGCCTACAGGGCAAGCCAATGGAGGCATTCTCTCAATTGATGGTTCCTCTTCTCAGCTGACCCTGGCTTGTGCCAAGCTGACATAAAAACTAACCAGGACAGTGTCTGAAGAGTGAAGCTACTCCCTTTGTTTTACACTGTTCTGGGCTGAAGTCACGGTTCTGGCTTCACCTGAGTAGGGGTCCCTAAGGAGGAAAGAAAGGGACAATGCAGGCTGCTGCTGGCCATACCAGGCTGTGTCTCCCTGCAGCTGCTGACACTAGCAGACTCAGGATCCCCAAAGAATCCAGTTTATACATAAGGGTTCTTCTTCTTCTTCTTCTTCTTCTTCTTCTTCTTCTTCTTCTTCTT
>JADRCD010218967.1:25788-64454 GCA_019843815.1 Montemys delectorum
TTCTTCTTCTTCTTCTTCTTCTTCTTCTTCTTCTTCTTCTTCTTCTTCTTCTTCTTCTTCTTCTTCTTTTTTAAGATTTATTTTATTTATATGAATACACTGTGGCTGTTTCCAAACACACCAGAAGAGGGCATCAGATCTCTTTACAGGTGGTTGTGAGCCACCATGTGGTTGCTTGGAATTGAACTCAGGACCTGTGGAAGAGCAATCAGTGCTCTTAACCACTGAACCATCTCTCCAGCCCCAGGGGTTCTTGAAAAAATAAAATGTAGGACTAAAATCTTGAGTGCACTTCTAGATTCTCAGAGGAACAGGTACAAAATAAAATAATAAAATAAAATAAAATATCAACTACTTTGCTCCCCGCTTCCCCTCTTATCTGTGAAACATCTAGGACGGAGAGCTTCAAGCCCAGGCTACCTATCTTGGGTTTTTTAGATTAGGTCTGTGCAGCCTAGGCTGACTTAGAGCTCCTGGTCCTGCTGCGGCAGCTGACAGTGCAGGGATTACAGCTGTCGGCCACCACACCTGACTCCTCATATTTTAAAATCACATTTCTCAAATTAGTTGACAGCTGTTTCAGATTTAGTCCTATTGCAGTTTTAATCACCTGTGGGCCATATCACTCCCCTCCCCCGCCTTATTTCCCTTCAGTGGCTTCTCGGGCTTCAATGGCATTGTGTTGGGATGCTAAAAGGAATGATCTTAAGGTTTGAATGGCCTTGTGACCCTCTGATTGGTTGCCACTTCTCCCACAGGTGCATAGCCACAGATAGGGGATGCTCTAGCTAACAGAAGGGCCCGGCTCAGACAGCTCTCCCTTCCTGTTAGCTACTCGGTTGCTCCCACCACCTGGACACACTTCTTGTCCCCGTCCATCCGATGTCTCCATACTCTGAGCCTCTCCTATCAGCTGGGCTAACCTCAGAACAGCCTCCACTCCCAACTGTTACATGATGTTGACACAAAATACACCTGGCTTTAAGTGACGTGACCACTAAGGACAGATAGCACCAAGAGAACAGGCGGCTTTCCTTGTGCATCCCTTCTGTGTAACTTGTCACCCAGATCCCTCCAGGACCATTAGCAGGGTCAGATCACTCTTGCACACTAAGGCAACTAACTAGCTGCAGGTGCTGCTGAATCAGGCTTCACTGAGTCTTTGGTATCCAACCCCCACCTCCAGCTGTGAAGATGTAAAGACTGCGCCCAAAGGGCAATTTCTTCTCCAGGCTTAACTGCCACACCAGGGAGACCAGAGGGACCAGTTCTGAGCCTCACCCAGAAAACTCCTGTCTTTCCTGAGCTTAGATAACCAGGTTCTCCGGCTGGAGAGGTAGTTTGCAGGAATGAATGCTCCTTGTCATCCAGGTACACTGTGCCTGTGACTTACAGGTAGGTGCAGGGCCACTCCAGCTGCGGGGAGTTGGAACCATCTAGGGAGAGCAGTTGCTTCTTCTCCTCTTTATTCCAAACACAGTCATATTGGGAACCAGGCCTTCATCACACAGACCCGACAGAGAGCGTGATCAGTTGAGTCCACAACACCGTGCCTCATCTAGCTCAATTAAATTCAAATTTAATTTAATTGAGACAGGAGTAGGTCGTGGTCCTTTTTTTCTCACTAGTACTTCTTTTTAAATTTTTATTTATTTTTATCTTATATGTATGCATGTTTTGCCTGCGTGTATGTTTGTATGTGCATCATGTGTGCGCAATGCCCACAGAGTCCAGAAGCAGGCATCGAATCCCCTTGAGCTAGAGTTACAGTTTTGAGCTACCTTGTAGGTTTAGAGAAATGACCTTGTCTTGGAAAGAGGCGGGGGGGGGGGTCTAGGGGAAGAGGGGAGGGAAGAAGCGGAGAGCTATGGTTTCTTCTCCTGAAAAGTAATAAGAATGAGAGAGAAGAGCTGGGCAGTGGTGGCGCACACACGCCTTTAATCCCAGCACTTGGGAGACAGAGGCAGCTGGATTTCTGAGTTCAAGGCCACCCTGGTCTACAGAGTGAGTTCCAGGACAGCCGAGGCTACACAGAGAAACCTTGTCTCGAAAAAATGAGAGAGAAGTAGAATGGTCTATGACAGACACTCAGCCAAACTAGGCTGTGTTTTAATGGCAGTGACCACTGAAGTTTGCCGCCTCAGAAGGAGACAGATTTCCTGGAGGTAGAAGGCAAGGGTTTGAAGAAATGTGTAGCAGGGATAAGGATGTTTGTGAGAAAGATTATCTTGTATGGAATTCAGAAAACACACCTGAAAGAGGAAGAAGCCATTCATTATACATTGAGGTGTTTTCTCCTTGTGCCTCAACGGTGAGACAGTTCCCTGGCTGGGCGCCAGGGGGCACCAGGAGACTGTGAACAAGAATCACTCTGTGTGGCTGGAGAAGTGGATTAAAAAGAAACAAACAGTCTTAGGGCTCTTGTCAATCTGATGCAGCGGCTGTTTTGTACAGATGAAATGTTTCCAGTCAAAGCTTTAGCATATCAATGCGTGTATAAAATCCAGTGTATAAGCCAGGCACAATGGTACCCCTGCTTCCTGTTCCTCAGGAAGATAGCTGGAGTCTAGGAGTTCAAGACCAGCCTTAGCAACAGCTCAGCTATAACAATGGTAAATTGAATACCGCACCTCTATGAGACTGTTTTTTAAGCAGTGTTGGGGCATAAACCTGGTGCCCTGCATGTGCTAGGCAATCAGGCTACCACTACAATATCAGCCCTCTAAAGTGTTTCTTTGTGCCCATTGACATGTTAAAGCTAAAGTATTCATGCACTGCGATATAACAGTATGTATGTGCATTGCCCATAATAAACACAATCATAACTGACATCCAAAACATGACAGACCATCCTGCCAGCACACAGCAATAGAGTGTAGCTTCCATGAACAGCATGGGTAAGATCTGGCAATTGCCCACCCACCCCTCCCTGACCAACACACACATCGATGGCTTACAACTGCCTGGAACTGCTTTAGGAGATCCAGTGCCCTCTTCTGGCTTCCCCAGGCACTGCATGCACATGGTGTGCATACATACATCCAGGCATAAAAAATATACACGTTAAATGCATAGATATTTTTAAAAGAGTATGATTTCTATAGTATCCACAATGAAACAGTGGTACCATATTTCAAGTGATGGTATCACATACAGCTTCCAACAATCATGATCCCAGACCAAAAGGGACAGAGCATGAGAATCCAGATATGAGGCCCTGCTGGTCCCAAGTCTGTTGAAACTCACCTCCAATCCCAACCTGGCCAGGGGGAGCCTGTGAGGACACACAAGCTGCTCCCTGAATAAGAATTTGAACTGAGCAACTTTTTCCATTAACTGGAAAAGTAGTAACAATTTTCAAGCTGTCAATGGAGTTAGAAGACTCTCCCTGGAGCCCCACCTCCATTAACTGGAAAAGTAGTAACTATTTTCAAGCTGTCAGTGGAGTTAAAAGTTATCTTAAGACTCTCCCTGTGGATATATGGTAGCTTCATCAGGACTGCTGCCCATCTTTAGATCTCAGAGAGTGGCAGGTATTTTCATCAATTAAAATGACACAATAGATTGAGAAGTTATGCAACAGGTCGAAGGTTCTGCCATCCACTGGGCTTGCACTGGAGATGGAGCAGAGGAAATGAACTGAACCACATGGTGGAACTTGTTGCCTTCCCAGAATTTCTACAAAAGTCACCAATTTCCCCAGCAGATTGGCGTTTGTTTTGTGTGTAGAGATGCCCTCCCATGGCACCTGGCTGGGTGCTCCTGGTGGGGACATAATGTTGATTCTACAGAATCACATGTGATGAGTTTTGGACTGTCTGTCTGATTTTGATTTAAGTAACCAAATGTTCTGTGGGCGTGTTTCCCACACTTTTCAAGTTTTTCATACAGATGTTTCATTCTTAAGTCGGCTGTGTCCTCTCCTGTTACTTATTCTGATTTTCAAGGATCGCTTTTGTATTCCCAAAAGAGGGGAAAATGCATTGGAACTTAAAAGCACAATTCCCAAGCTTCTGTGGGCCAAGGGTGGCCATATGACTTTTGGAACCTGAATGAGACAACCCTTCAAGAGATTTCCTGGAGAGCCAAGGGACAAAGACCTTCCTGCCAGAAGGTGGTTGTGAAACAGACGCTCCACACTGGCCCCGAAGACAGAGCTAGAGCTCTGAGTGTGTCAGAGTGACCAGCCAGCAGCATGTACGGCCTTCTTAGGAACCTGAGCTCTCTACTGCGGCTTCTTAGATGAGAGAAACCTAAACCTTACAACTGTAACTTCGGGTTTCTTCTATTTGTTGCCAAACAATCAAACTGCTGCAGTGTCCTAAAAACTCCCATTTAGCTTTTACAAAATACTTCTGTAGAGACAGGCATAGAGGCCCAGGCCTGTGATACCAGTACCTGGGAGGTAGAGAAGGAAGATTAGGTTTTTGAGGCCATCCTCATCTATATACCGAGTTTGAGACCAGCCTGAGATTTATGAGACCTTGTCTCCAAAAACAGGCCAAAAAAGAAAAAGAAAAAAAAAAAAAAAAAAGATTTGTAGAAAAATGTAGAGAGCCGTCCGAACCTCGCCCTAAAGATGGCGATGGCTGGCTGAGAGCTCTGAGATAAACAACACCTGATTGGGCTTGAAGGTTGTGCTTCTGAGAGGCCTGATCTTACGCGTTTTCCCTGGCCTATGGGGAGATGACACGTGGCATGAGTTCATGGGCTCCTACTAGGGGATATAAGCTGTGCCGCGGTAAGGATCCCGGGCTCACCTCTCCACAATGCTGACTGTAAAGTATCCTGAGTAAACCGCTAAGAGAAGGAACCGGTTGTGTCGTGTCTTAATTCCTGTTGGTCAGGCCTGGTGCGGCGCAGAAAAAAATGTAGATGGAAAGAATTGAAGATTAAATAGGGAAGAGACCACCAAATATAAAAACGACTTTAAAAAGTTTAATTTAGTATTATTTTATTTTTGAGACCATGTGGCCTTGGCTGGTTTGGAACTCAGTAACTAGAGCAGGCCAGCCTCAAACTTAAAGAGATGCCTTCTTCTGTCTCCTGGGTGCTGGGACTCATGGTATGGGCCACACATCCCTCCTCACGCACCATGACAAATGCACTGACAACTTTCAGCTTAAAATACAGGTTAAATCACAAACAGGAGCAGAAAGGGAAGGCCAACGAGATGGCGCCTAGATTAAGCCACTTGCCAGGCAAGCCCAGCAACTTGAGTTCAACCTCCAGAACCCACAGTGGCTTCCAAAAGTTGACCTCTATGCACAGATTTCTGTGGCACACATGTGCCTGCACACGCATATCATATACTTAATAAAAAAGGAAAGAAACACTGACAATATCATTAAAAAGTATAAATTTTGGTTTTTGAAACGAGGTCTCATCATATAGTCCAGGCTGGCTGGCCCTCCTGAGTGCTGAAATTCCAGGGCGGTGCCACCAAACCCATCTACCTACAAGTTCTTACCGTTGACACCCTTTAAACTATGGTGGATCCAGAGTCTGTCTGTTCAGCTTGCCCTGGGTTCCTCAGTGTGATTACGTATAAGAGAATTCCAAGACTAACCCTCAGGTTCTTGGGGTTCCTGGAGCTGACTCCCCTCATGATCACATTACACTGCCCCTGAGCCATCCGATGCCACATCTGTGCAGTGCCGTACAGGAACCAGCTTCCAGTTGTTTTTTCCCAGGAAAATCACGCAAACATCACCTTTTCCCCCAGCACCAGCGTGTGACAATGCAGATGAAATATTACCAGCCAAGAGAACTCGCCCAAGCCTTAACTCGCTCAGGCCTCGGCACTCAGTCTTTGTTTTTTGTTTTGAGTTTTTAGAGGAATTGTCATGGTTTGCCACATAAGCATAGAAAGTTCACAAGACAAACCTTTGTTTGGCTCCTCACTCTCTAGACTTGTCAAAAAATCAACTAGTACAGCCTGGCCCCTAATCCCTGGTCACATTCAAACAGCCGTTTATGACATAGCACACTGTTTTCATAAAGGTCCTTATCAGGCATACAAAGTCCCTCTTATCAGGCAGAACATTGCAAAGCCTTAGGGGTTATCTCTCAGAAACCAACCAGGGGCTAATTCTGAAGACCTTTGGACTAGGCAGTGTAGACCTCTACTGCAAACTCCATAAACTGAGACGCTTCTGAAGGCCTCCACTCCCCACATAGAATCCAACCAAACCATGGTCCTAACACCTAGCACTTGTTTAGCAGATGGGTATTTGGTCTATGAATGAATGCATGGCGTCCTGAAGACAGAGCTGTGTGTTAGGGATGCCCATCTTCCCCCTCTGTGGATTGTGACTAAGCCAGTCCCTGCATCTGGCTCTCTCCCTTGGCTAGCCCCCTCCCAAGCATTTTTGCCTCCTGACCTCCTTCCAGCCATTTCTATGTGATCCAGCTTTTCCAAAATTCCCAGGCACCAGAGGCCATTTCTAACAAGTCCCTTCCCAGGGTGGTCAAGGCTGCGGGGCTTCTGTCCTTGCAGAGGGTAAGGCACAGCTGAGACATGGGAATATAACCCTGAGGTGGCATTGTCTCTCAGAGTCACCTCTGGAAAGCTAAAGTTGTGACACTGTCCTCCCTCACTCCAGTGCCGCTCATGTTCTTGTCTTGAATCAGTGGCTCTGAGTGGCAGCTTATCCTCCTTATTTATGTGCATGTTAAGAGGCAATGGGACGGTATGAGGAGCTCACAGGAAGCTTGCTTTGGAATGGAGCTGAGTATTAACTCAGGCAACAATGGTGTATCTATACAAACCCATCTAAACATGTTTCATGCTAAAGGGTAGGCTCGGTCCACTTCCAAATACCAGGACATGGTGGAAATGGGCCCCAAGAGTCATCATTCACTCCTCAGATTTGATCTTGTTTGCCTTTCAGGGGCACAAGGGCTCTTTTGCACAGCGTCTTAGACTCTACTTATAAGCCATGCCTTACTTGTAGCAAATTTACCTGTGCCCTGGATAGAGCTGGAAAACTTGCACAGTTACTTTGTACTTCCTTTATAGAGAGTAAAAAGTGACTTTAAGAGGTACAAGGATCTCAGAGTTTCACAGAACAGACATTTAAACCATTTATGATCTATGCAAGTGCAATGTATTTATTTAGCTTGGCATGACTGCTGCCATTTTGAGTTGTAACCACCATGATTGCCCCAGAGTAACCCCACTCAGTTTTTCCTGCATTTTCCCCGCAAAGAACAGTAGTGAAAGCAATGAGCATAGCAAACAGAGACCCACAACAAGACCCCGGACTGGGAGGCAGCTGGAGTTTTGATAGCATTCTAGATAAACCAGGTATATTGTGACTACGATGAAGTCACTTTTTTTGTTTATTTTATGTGAATAAGTGTGTATTGTCTTTGTCTGTGTACCACACACATGCCTGGTGCCCTGAAGAATCCAGAAAAGGGCATTAGATCCTCTGGAACTGGAGGGATAGATGGTTGTGAGCTGCCATGTGGGTGCTGGGAATTCAACTCGGGTCCCCTAGAAAAGCAGCCACTGCTCTTAACTGCTGAACTATCTCCCAGCCCCGAAGTCACATTTGACCTGACCAATAAATACCTTTCGTTCTGACCCAAACTGTGGGATCCAAATGATCTTGCTGCCATCCAGGACCATGCATAATGGTTAGTAAGTCCCCTAACACAGAGAATTCCGTGTCATCCTGCGTCTGTCTGCCTCTTGCTTTAGTTTCACTGTGAGGTTGCCAGTCCTCACACCAAGACTGGAGTGTTCCAGAACAGAGATGCAAGAAGCCTTTGCCATTGCTTCCTAAGACTTTCACTTATTGCTTTCCTGTCTAGAGTGAAATGTGTGTGTGTGTGTGTGTGTGTGTGTGTGTGTAGGGAAGTGTCTGTGTATGTGTTTGTGGGTGTATGTGTGTATATGTGTGAGTGTATAATATATATGTGTGTGTGTGTATGTGTGTGAGTATGTGTTGTGTGTAGGGAAGTGTCTGTGTATGTGTTTGTGGGTGTATGTGTGTATATGTGTGAGTGTATAATATATATGTGTGTGTGTGTATGTGTGTGAGTATGTGTTGTGTGTATGTGTATGTGGGGGGTGAATGTATGTGTGTATGAGTACATGTGATGTGTATGTGTGTGTATGTGTATATGTGGTGTGTATGTGTGTATGTGTGTGCATGGTGTGTGTGTGTGTGTGTGTGTGTGTGTGTGATGTGTGAAGGTATCTACAGAGTATCAGATTCCCTGGAGCTGAAGTCACAGCTGGATGTAAGCCAGACTTGAGTGTTGGGATCCAAATTCTGGTCCTCTGGAAAAACACCAAGTTTTCTTAAACGCCACCCCCTCCCCCTAGTCCTCTCTCTGGCCCATCACAACAATAATGGATATATACACTTGAGTCACTTGAATTGATATCATTCATATATATATAACCAAAGTACATCTCAAAAGGAGTTTGGCTAAAGCATCCACACTTTCATTACAATTCCAAATTCTTCTCTGAAATTAATTCTTCCATGTTATCATACACATTGAGCTAGGCCAGCCAACATTTCCACTCATTACATGTAAAGAATGTCTTAACAATACAGATTCTCTGGGGTGGAAACAAAGTGTGAACTACAGCCAACAGATTTCCAACATTCATGACACTCAGTGTTTAACCTCCACAGTTATTCCCTGCCGTTTAGCGAGAGCTATGTTCTGCTGGAGGGCTTGCCACTGTCGGCAAGTGATGGGGTTTCTCTCCCAAGGATGCAGTGATGCGGAATAAGGCAGGCACTCCGAGGAAGTCTTTCTTGTGGTCAATAAAGTCAGAGTTCCTCTTCAAGCATGAGGTCCCAACAGGATGAGCAAGGCTTAAATCTGTCTTATCTTCACAGAGATTCCCCAGGTGTTTGCTGACACTGAAGAAGACTCCCCCACACTCAGTGTGCTCCCACGGTTTCTCCCTAATGAACCCTCTGCCTCCCCCAGAAAGTTTTCCCCACTCATTCCTCTTCACCACTGTGATTCTCTGACACCGTCTAAAACTGACACCCAAAGCGTGTTCCACTCTCTTCGTATTCACAGTAAGTTCAACAACATTTAATGAGCTCTAAATTTCCATTACAAATCTTTCTTTCTTTCTTTTTTTCTTTCTGAGACAGAGTCTCACTGTATAACTCAAGCAGACTAAGAACTTAGCATATAGACCAGGCTGGCCTTGAACTCACAGAGATCTGCCTGCCCCTGCCTCTAAGTGCTGCAATTAAAGATGTGTGTTATCACAAATGGCCCTAAATTTTCTTTTCTTTCTTTTCTTTTTCTCCCTTCTTTCTTTCTTCTTGAGAGAAGAAAAGTTTATTTTGATTCATGTTTTGAGGTCCTCCAAATAGTTGGGAAGACACGACAGAGAAGTGGCCCCAGCTATGGTTGTAGGACATATAAACCCATCTGCTCACATTTCCAACGCACAATGGCATAGATGTTCCAAAAGAGAAGAACGGGGGCATAGTGGGGGAAGTTGTGGTCAAAACCAAGTTGAAACCTAGAGGACACAACAGGAACCCTTTGGCTCCTTGTCTGACACAGCCATGTATTTCCTGATCAACCACTGTCTAGTTTTTTTTCTACCACTCTGCGTATTACATTAATTGCTTGCTATAACAAAACACTATGACCAAGGGAAACTTATAAAAAGAAGAGTTCTTTAGCTTAGAGTCCCAGAGTATTGGAATACCTGACAGAGGAGCAAAGGCATGGGGGTCAGGGTGGGGGGCGGGAACATGAATCACAGAGCTCACATCTTTTTTTTTAAAGATTTATTTATTATTATATGTAAGTATGTGTAAGTAGCTGTCTTCAGACACACCAGAAGAGAGTGTCAGATCTCTTTACGGATGGTTGTGAGCCACCATGTGGTTGTTGGGATTTGAACTCAGGACCTTCGGAAGAGCAGTAAGTGCTCTCTTACCCGCTGAGCCTGTCTCTCCAGCACCAGAGCTCACATCTTGAGCTGCAGGAATGAAGTGAAACAACAAACTTGAGATGACATGCAGCTTTTGGAACTCAAAGTCCTCCCCTGGTGACATAACTCCTCCAGCAAGACCACACCTCCCAAACCTTTCCAAACAGCTCCTCAACTGAAGACCAAGCGTTCAGACAGCTGAGCCTGTGGGGCACATTCTCCATCAAAGCCCCACAGTATCATCTAGAGACACTTAATTACAGATACTCAGGGCATCTGGTGATGCACACACGGCGCCGTGAGGAGGGAGGCACTTAGGAAGACACAACTGGATAGGATATGGTCTCTTTGCATAGAGAAACCACTCACTTGTTAAGTCAAGATGGGTGCTGTGTAAAATGGGCAGTGCAATCTGTAATCACAGGGCTTTTCCACCCAGTCTCTTTGTTCCTCCGAAATAATGACTCTGAACCTTAATATTTCATGAATAAATCCTAGGTCAAAAGCTTTGGCTTGTTTCCTGACTAACATAATTTTTTTTTTCCAAGACAGGGTTTCTCTGTGTCGCCTTGGCTGTCCTGGAACTCACTCTGTAGACCAGGCTGGCCTTGAACTCAGAAATCCGCCTGCCTCTGCCTCCCAAGTGCTGGGATTAAAGGCATGCGCCACCATGCCCGGCTAACTAGCTTATAACTTAATTACCTGTTTATTCTTTTCTAAGTCCCACCACGTGGTTGGTTATCTCTCCTCAGTTTCAGGCAGCTATCTCCTTCAGCATTCGGGGCAAATCTCCCTGGCCTGACTATTTCCCAGAATCCGCCCCCCCCCTTTCTGCGGGATTGTGGGATGTCCCACCTTCTAATTCTGACTCAGCTCATTGGCCATAGGCCCACAAAGGCAGGTGATGTTTCCACACAATACATAAAGACCCTTTCTATACAAACCAATGCGAAGTTGGCGGTACTGATCGTTTAGTGGGAACATCTGTCGAGTTCTTCACAGCAGGCTGTAAGGAGTTGCTTGGGCAGCTGTAGCCAGGTAGAGGAGGCAAGAAGTCAAAATGACACCAAGTCTGAGGCCAGGGTAGGTGATCAAATTGGCAGGTGAAAAAAGGTGGACTACATACAGCCACTATGCCTCAAGATCTCCATGCCAAGATCCAGGTCAGAAACTTATATCTCCCAGCCTCAGGATCAGGATCACAGGCAAATGACCATGGAAACAATCGAATCACAGCAGGATCGAAGTGTAACGCATTCAGTGGCAGAGCACAGCTCTGCTCACATGCAGACTGGCCAAATTTCTGTTCCTACTCCAGCTCAAGTCACAACAATTGCAGAGACAGGTGATTCTGCAGACTCAGAAGCAATGGATTCGCATAAATGTAGAGAAATTCTTTCACGAAGACCCTCATATAGAAAAATACTGAATGGGGTTGGAGAGATGGCTCAGCGGGTAAGAACACTGACTGCTCTTCCAAAGGTCCTGAGTTCAAATCCCAGCAACCACATGGTGGCTCACAAACACCTGTAATGAGATCTGACTCCCTCTTCTGGAGTGTCTGGAGACAGCTATACTGTATTTATTTATGATAATAAATAAATTTTAATTAAAAAAAAAGAAAAATACTGAATGAACTTGCCTCTGATGTGCCTGGCATTCCCAAGACTGAAGAAGAAAAATCAGAGGAGGAGCCGGGTGGTGGTGGCGCACGCCTATAATCCCAGCACTTGGGAGGCAGAGGCAGGCGGATTTCTGAGTTCGAGGCTAGCCTGATCTACAGAAGGAGTTCCAGGACAGCCAAGGGTACACAGAGAAACCCTGTCTCGAAAAAAACAAAAAAGAAAAAAACAAAAAAGAAAAGAAAAAAATCAGAGGAGGAAGGGACACCACGTAACAGTGCTAGCATGGCAGCACCAACTAGCATATATCAGACTCGCACGGGGCAATATAGTATGAATGCTACGATTCCATAGACACAGTGCTGGCTTTAAGTCTTGCCTATTACAGTGAAGCAGCGTGGGCTTGGGCATCTGAATGATTCACTAACGACAGCGCATCATTAACATCTGCGTGTCACAGGATAAACAGTACTGTTAAAGCAGTAAGATATTTGTACTGATAGCTGAAAAGTCTTTATTGCTGACTATGGATGATAAGTGGTTAAAAATTAAAGGCAGGGTTCCTATCTAAATGTTTATATTCATCTCAAGTAACAATTTTAAAAGTTCTTGGCTTTGTTGTCTTTATGCTAGAAATGTCTGTATTTCATTGTTGCTGGCTTTTGCTGCTGGCAGCTTATTACACTTAATCATATAAAAGAGGTAAACATGTTTTCTAAGTTGCATTTGAAATATACTTTTGTTTTCATTACTTTGTTAATTTATGTTGCAGTTTTTCTAAAAGAACAGAAAATCATTTAACTTTCAAACTATAGTATTTGGATAGATCATTTTATTTGAACTTTACACACTGGGAGCACTAATAAACAGATACAATGGCATTTAAAGAGAAAGAAAGAAAGAAAGAAAGAAAGAAAGAAAGAAAGAAAGAAAGAAAGAAAGAAAGGAAAGAGGTGGACTAGGTGAGAAGATTTCAGCTGGGCATGTTGACATAGCCCATGTTTCCCTGACCCCTAGCCCACAAACCAATGGCTCAGCCTTAACTGGCAAAATCCAATGCAGGTCAAAGATCTATAGATCCAGGCAAGGTCATCCCCAAGTATGTTTATGAGTCACCAAAGGATATTGCACACGCATTAATGAATAACTCTGGCTGGCTGTGGGCTCACTCACACTAGCTGCTTTCTGCATTTTCTTTTCCTCCTCCAGACTCCTGTCTTAGGGTTCTAGCTTGTCCTGGTTCCCGGGAACACATGACTGCCAGCTATTATTCTTACAATAAATGCCCCACACTTTTTAAAGCTATAGAGAAGCTCTCATTGTAAAATTATAAAGTACTAATGCTGGTGTTAAAGTTGCCCCAGGAGTGAAGCCTTGAGATTGAGCCCCGGCACCCACCGACATGTGCAGTAAATGTCATCTGTTAAAAAGAAGTGAATCTGAGCTCAGGCAGTAGAGGTGCTAGCGGTATAAAACCTGATGACCTGAGCTTGGATCCCTTGCACTCAGTAAGAAGCTGGGTGAGGTGGCCTGCATCTGTAATCCCTTACTCAGATGTAATCCAGTACAAGAGGAGAGGCAGAGTCATGAGAATGACCCAGAAGCTCGTAGGTATAGCACAACAGTAGAACAAGAGAGAGCCTTGGTGTGGTGGCGCACTCCTTCAAGCCCAGCACTCAGAAACCCTGTCTCAAACAAACAACAGAGAGAGAGAAAGAGAGAGAGAGAGAGAGAGAGAGAGAGAGAGAGAGAGAGAGAGAGAGAGAGAGATCCTGCCTTACCAAGTGGAAGGAGAGAGCCAACTCCTGGAACTTGTTCTCTGACCACATGAGCACTGTGGCCTGCACAAACATCTACACACAATATATATATTCCATTTTTTATTTTATGGCTATGGCTATTTTGTCTGCATGTGTGTCTGTGTACCACTTGCTTGCCCACGAAGGCCAGAAGATTGGATCTTCTGGAACTGGTGTTAAAGATGGTGGTCAGCCACCATGTGGGTCACGGGAGTCAAACTCAGACTCTCTAGAAGACCCCACCTTGTGCTCTCAACCGCTGAGCCCTCTCTCCAGCCCACTAAAAATAAAAATTTGAGAAAGAAAGAGAGAGAGGCTAGAGAGATGGCTCAGCGGTTCAGAGAACTGGCTGTTCTTGCAGGGAAACTGAGCTCCTATTACCCAAGGAAGAAAACAGCCAGTATCAGAACGGCTTTGTTAGGGGACTTCGTCTTGTTCTTCTTGTAGCTTAGCCGTCTGTCATCCGCCACATGGATCAGCAGAATTAGAGGCTCACTGAGCCAACTAAAATATCTGTCAGATATTTTTTTCTTCATTGTAGCAAATACATGGTATCACATCAGTTTGGATTTCGTGTGTGTGTGTGTGTGTGTGTGTGTGTGTGTGTGTGTGTGTGTCCATGGTGCACATGTAGAAGAGAGGTCAGAGGACAACTTGAAAAAGTTCATTTGCTTTTTCCACCATGTGGGTCCTGGAGCTAGACCTCAGATCCTAAGTGCCTTTACCTGCTGCGGCATCTTGTTGGCCCTGATTTGCCTTTCTTCAGTCACATGTCAGAGAGCACTTCTCCATGTGTTTATCAGGCACGAGTATTCCCATGAACTCCTTTTTTTTTTTTTTTTTGAGACAGGGTTTCTCTGTGTAGCCCTGGCTGTCCTGGAACTCACTCTGTAAACCAGGCTGGCCTCGAACTCAGAAATCCACCTACCTCTGCCTCCCAAGTGCTGGGATTAAAGGCGTATGCCACCACTGCTTGGCTCCCATGAACTCTTATTTATTAAATAAACTGTCCCTAGGTACACACACAGCCTCATTGTGCTGTACAGTCACCTTTACCACCTCCACACTTCTCGGTATGTGCCTGGCTCTATCTTTCCCCATCTTATCTGTTCTTACTGGAAAGGTCTGTGAGATGAGCCCAGACAGGTGACCCGGGACAGGTGACAGGACAGGTGAGCTTGTCATCACAGGAAGAGGGTGTGGAGGTGAAGGCAAGCCACCCCCTGAACGGAAGCTGCAGTCCAGGATTTGATTTCTTAGTTTTCCTAATTCAAACAGTTGCTGTTTCTTTTTCTTTCTTTTTTTCTTTTTTGTTTTTTTTTTTTTGTTTGTTTGTTTTTTTCGGGACAGGGTTTCTCTGTGTAGCCCTGGCTGTCCTGGAACTCACTCTGTAGACCAGGCTGGCCTCAAACTCAGAAATCCGCCTGCCTCTGCCTCCCAAGTACTGGGATTAAAGGCGTGCGCCACCACCGCCCAGGATTTTTTACTTATTTCAACACAAACATTTAGGTAGAGAAAATTTTGGGGTGGAGGGAGAGATTGGGAGGGAAGGGAAAAGTGAAGGAGAAAGGACGTTTGGGGGTCTTTGTGTGAGCCCAGTACCGCTGTGAACCTAAAGCAGAACCAGAACTGAGTGTGCAGTTCCAGACTGAGCCTGGACTTGGAGTCTTGGCCTGGAGCCAGCACATCCTGAGACCCGGACTGTGAGAATATGAGAATACCTCCCACGCTCAGGACAAGTGACACAGTCCAGTTGATGGAGCTTGGCTAGTGTTCCTTGGGATCTTGGGTTTAACTTCCTGGGCTCTATGAGAGCGAGCATCCGTAGCCTTAGCCCAAGCCTCACGGCCATGGTGTTCCTGGTCTGTATCTTCTGGTGGGCTAGCCCAAGCCTCACGGCCATGGTGTTCTTGGCCTGTATCTTCTGGTGGGCTAGCCCAAGCCTCACAGCCCTGGTGTTCCTGGTCTGTATCTTGTGGGGGGCGCTTGGCTTTGTTCTTTGCTTCTTTTTCTTTTACTCATTTATTTATTTCTTTTGAGGCACAGGGACTGAACCTAGGATTTCACGCACACTAGGCAAATGTTCTATCACTGAGCTACAACTCCTGCCTTCTTTTTACTTTAAAAAACAAAAGGCTTCTTTTTTAATTATGGAGGGAGCCAATGGATGCCAGAGACGACAGACTCCCCCTGGCATGGAAGGCACAAGCAGTTGTGAGCCACCCAAAGTGGGTGCTGGGAAGAGAACTCGGAGCCTCTCCAGCAGCAGGACTCGCTTTTACAACTTGTACCAGAAGACTTGGAGGCTCGTGGAGTTCTAACTGAAGTATCTGTCAAGTGCTTTACTTCCTTATTGTAGATGATAAATGGCATCACCGTGCTTTGATTTGCTTTTCTTATTTTTAATTTTATTAGTGTGTGTGTGTGTGATGTGTTTGTATATGTGTATGCGTGTGTGAGCATGCTTGTGTTGGGGGAGGGGGGGCTTGCCACGTTGAGCATGAGGTCAGAGGAAATCCTCCTGTGTCCAGGGTCTTTCTAGCTGTCTGCCACTGCACAGTGTATCCCTGGACAGCTGGCCTGCAAGCTTCTGGGAAGTTCTCTCGTCTCTGCCTTCCAGCCTGCCACAGACTCTCGCCACCCCATCTGGCTTTTATTCCAGAGGTGCTAGGGATCTGAGCTCAGGCCTTCAAGCTTGCCCAGCCAGAGTCTTACCAGCCAAGCCCTCTCCCTGACCTTAGGATAGAAAAGCATCGCCGAGGCTGGAAAAGACCAGCTACTGACGGTCTAGAATCCTCTCTATTGTTGGTCTGGTTCTAAACCGGCTCTTTGCATGTGCTGCTGAGACAGGGCTCCTGCTCTCTGATGGAATGGCTGAATTTGCTTCAGCTTTTGCCATTGTCTGCTTTCTGTCCTTTCATTTCTCATGTATGTTTTAGGGTTGGTTTTGTTTCTTTGTTTTGTTTTTAAAATCCACTTAACTTGTTATTATAGGAAACATTGGAAGTATTTTCAAAATAGAGAAGAATGCGGCCACGCCCATGCCCATCACCTGCATCGTTTTAGGAGTCTAACCCTCCCGGTCTTTTCTCCACCCATCATTCCATGGAGACTTCTCCTTGATTACACTTCTCGCTCCACTTCAGAAGAGAGCTTTTATGTTTAAAACACTTCTCACTCCTTGTGAATTGTGCAATCACTACCATACTCTAGTTTCAGAACACTCTTGTCATTGCCTGGAGAAACTGGACCCAGCTTCCGTCACTGTCCACCTCTGACCCTGCTCTACCTTCAGACTGAAGACTGAAAAATCTCTAGCTTTCTCCTAAAAAATGGGATACACCATATATTGGAATTGTTTCTTTCTTTATTATTAGACTTATTAATTTGATTTTAGCTATGAGCGTTTTGCTTGTATGTATGTGTACCCACTGAGATCAGAAGATGATGTCAGATCCCTTGGAACATGAGTTTCAGATGTTTGTGAGCCACCATGTGGGTGCTGAGAACCCAACCCAGGCCCTCAGCAAGAGCACCACTGAGTCACGTCTCTAGCTCCCCCTTCCTTGGTTTGAGACTGTCTCTTGCTTACCTACACTGACCTCAAATTCACTAAGTGTTCTAGGATGGCTTGGAATTGGCCATAGTCCTCCTACCTTCGACTCCTAAATGCTAGGACTAAGCATGTGACACCGTGCCCAGCTCAGAAAGGCTCCTTCAGTGTCTCTCCAGTGGCTTAATCCAGTGCCCTGACGTGGAAAGCAGTGGAAGCTCTGAATCCCAAGCTGTCAACTGGCTTCTTCACAACTCCCCACGTGGCTCAGCACGGCCACAGGTTGAGGGCTGCTTTTAGGGGTGAGACACCATCTGCATGCGATCTCCGTAGTGACCGTTTGGAACTGATGTTCATCTGCAGAGCATACTGCATGTGCCGAGGATGTAGTGCAACACCACGAGAACAGCTCACGGATGCTCGGGGACATTTTCCAAACCTCTCTTGTCCCTGCTCCTTCCACTTGTGAGACACCTGCAGCGTCTCTGTGCTGTACAGTTTAGTAGAGAGTGGGAATATGCCCCCCCGCCCCCATTTAAAGCGGCCTAAGTATCCAGTCATCACCAGAAAAATCACACTATGTGTTTGTCAGAACAGAAACAACATAAATGCCCTTAAATGGCATGAACTGCTTGCTCTGGTAGCCTCCTCCCCATCCCACGTGGCCCACACTAAGGGGGCTAACCTCAGCAGTCTGTGCCTGGGAAGACTCTCAAGATGGATGCCTGTAGCTCTTCCCTTCTGTGAAAGAAAGCACGGAGGACTCCTCCCTGCCCCTGCAGGCCTGTGTAGGTATCAGGAAGAGATGCAGTTGTAGTCGGCAACCTTAAAAGAGGGGAAACCGAAAGGGAAATTCCACAGCATCGCGCTCCAGAGCTAGTGTGAGTGACAGTCTCAGAATGAAGTGTTTCTCTCCCCTGTGCTGCCCGTGGCCCTGCCTGTTTACTTCACCTTCGCTTTCCTCTCATCGGCCCCCTCACTCACTTTCATATGAAGCTAATTCACCTCGCCCTGTGGAATCTGAAAATGTATGGCCCTCATGGGCTTGGTGGCTTAACACTTGTCATCCTAGTACTTTGGACAAACTGGAGGCCAGCCTGGGCTACACAGCAAGACCCTATCTCAAAAAAACAAACTAGCAAGACTAGAGAGGTGGCTCAGTGGTTCAGAGCACTGACTGCTCTTCCAGAAGACCTGGATTCAATTCCCAGCTACCACATGGTGGCTCTCAGCCATCTGTCACTCTAGCTCCAGGGAAGCCAACAGCACATGCCTCCGATCTCTGTGGACATACATGCATGCAGGCACTCACACGGATATTAAAGCTCTCTGGAAGGATTTCAGCAGCCCTGGCTCTATCTGAGAAGATTCAGACGAGGAGGATGAAATTCAGAGAGGAAAAGGACCTCGACCTGCAGCGTCTCAGGGCTGAGGACAGCAATTGCTACTCAAACACACTCTGTCCAGGGAACAGATGAAGTACTTAAGGGCTAAGCTCAGGGCTAAGTGATCACTGCTACCTTGAGGCCGGTCCCCATATCTCCATTTACCATTATGGAGACTTTGTCACAGAAAATTCAAGTAATTTGTCCATCATCACAGCGCTAGCAAGAGACTCAGGATCCATGCCCTTGGCCACCATACTTTACTGATACAAAGGGAGTCATTCTCCCAGTCAACAGACAGTTAAGCATCTGCCATATGTTAGGTAATAAAGGCACTCCACAAATAAATATGGTCTTTGCTCTCAGAGGACAGCCAATAGCTCATATGTAAACAGTAAAGCTGAACAATATGGCCTTCCTACGAGAGGCATATGAATTCTTTCTCTGGGAGTTCAGAGGAGGAAAGAGAACAGTCACCCACATCTGCTAATGATGATGAAGAAGGCTTCACTTAGAAAGTGGGATGTGGCCAGCGGTGGTGGCACATGCCTTTAATCCCAGCCCTTGGGAGGCAGAGGTAGGCAGATTTCTGAGTTCCAGGACAGCCAAGTCTACACAGAGAAACCCTGTCTCGAAAAAACAAAAACAAAAAAGGAAGAAAGTGGGATGTGAGGAGGACTTCAAAGAAGGGCTCTGTCAGCCGGGCAGTGGTGGTGCACACCTTTAATCCCAGCACTTGGGAGGCAGAGGCAGGCAAATTTCTGAGTTCAAGGCCAGCCTGGTCTACAGAGTGAGTCCAGGACAGCCAGGACTACACAGAGAAACCTTGTCTCGAAAAACCAAAAAAAAAAAAAAAAGAAGAGCTCTGTCAGAGGACAAATGCAAGCCATTCTAGGCTCAAGGGGAGATTGGCAAGGGCTCCATTTGTCCAGTGAGGTTTTATTATGGAATGAAGAAAAATAACAAGACAAAAATGCAGGTAAGGAAGGCATATATTGTGTCACACCTATAATTCCAGCCTTTGTGAAGCTGAGGCAGGAGGATTGCCACGAGTTTTAGAGTAGCCTGAGCCACAAGAAGATCCTGTCTCAAAAGAAAAAAATTAAAATAACAACAACAAACAACAACAACAGCAAAACAGATACAAGTCTAACACCCTCCTCAATCGCTCCAACAACTCAGGCTGCTGTCACTTCTCTTGGCTGTCCACCATAACTAAATATTACCGTATTGCTGAGCACACCAGATACTTTGTTTTCAGGGCAAAGAAAAACCAATCTGAAACTGACCTGAATACTTGCTCCCCACACTCCCAGGCTAGCTTTTATACCGCCAGAAGCCACGGTGCAGGCCGCAGGTGCAAAAAAAGATATCTGTGTTTTTACCTGGCACTGGTCGGTCGCTACATGGCCCACGATGTGCCCACAGGTCCAATCACGGCTTGACAGTCATGGGGCCACCGACTGCTTTCAGACTGGATGGATAAGAAAGCAGTTTAGGACCTGCTTCACAGGAGTGCATGCCTGATACTGTAAACGTGGTCAGAAAGCCCATAGCTAGGAAATCATAGGTCCTAGCAGGGAGCCCACTATTACATTGCTAAATGTTTATGTTGTCCAAACAGCCTTCAAAATATGTGTGTGTTTATATGCATAGATTTGTGCTGCTCTCTACCTTGGTCAGAAAAGCTTCTTTGTGCAGTGGACAGTGGTTAATGCAGAGACTCATGACTGCTCTACCAGTTGGAAAGTGGCTGTGAGTGCTCAGCCCTGACTGAGACATATATAGTGTCCCCAACCAAGGCTCAGGGAATATTGGAACAGAGGAAGAGAAAAGCATAAGAGCTGGCAGACGGGGTGGGGGGTGGGGAGATCTGTGAGGCCCCGTCCTGACTAAGGTACTATTTGCAATTTATAGCACTTGGGAAAAGGAGAATCATTTATTTCTCTTTGGGGATGTCGCTGCTCTAATAGATAGCTCCACACCCATTCATATACAGGCAGCACTAACCGGATCCAGTGAGGAAGAAGAAAAAGGAGGAGGAAGAAGGAAGAAGAGGAGGAAGAAGAGGAGGAGAGGAGACATGAGGTTGGGAGGAGGAGGATTTGGGGATGGGTCTGGGGAAAACTGGAAGCAAGGGATGGGTGTGAGTGTGAAAAAATATGTTGTGCATATGTGTGAAAATGTCAACAAATAAATAAAAATATAATTAAACAAACAGAAACCAATTCAAATAGAATAAAGTGGTAATGCAGCCTTCGTCTACCCAGTCTCAGGTTCCATCCACTATGGGGCAGCTCTCCTTCCTTCCTGTCAGCAGAGCATCCGCCTTGTTGTGGAAGCATGGCTCCTTTAAGCATCCCCTAAGGCTCGTGAGCCCAGAGCCCTTGGGCTGGCTTGATCTTAGACTCCTTCTCAAGATACTTCCTTCAGCTGGAGGTGGACAGGCATCTATCTCTGGCCAGCTGCCAGGAAGTCAAGAGCAGCTTTTGGTAAATCAGAGCCTGCGGTGTCCTTTAACCTATCCCTCTGGCACCTAGCCCGCCCACCTTAATAGATGGCTTCATAGCCTCAAGATGGCTTCTCTCCTGACAGACTGATGGTTCTGAGTCAAAAGGTGAATGTGGCTCATTCTGTAACTCCCCGAAAACATAGTGTCAAAGAGTTCTCAAAAGCACAAAATAGGGGCTGGAGAGATTGCTCAGTGGTTAAGAGCACTGACTGTTCTTCCACAGATCTTGAGTTCAAATCCCAGCAACCACATGGTGGCTCACAAACCATCCCTAATGAGATCTGATGCCTTCTTCTGGGGTGTCTGAAGTCAGCTACAGTGAGTGTACTTAGATATAATAATAAATAAATCTTTAAAAAAAAAAGCACAAAATAATCTCTGTGATCGTATGATGAGCTCAGTAATACAGGAGCCCGGGGTAAGCTTGAAGAAAAGTGTACTTAATCACATTGAGGGGTCACGAGTTCCTGTGACAAAGGCAGCTAAGCTGAGACTTGCAGGTAAAGAGGAACAACCCAGCCAAGGAGGCTGTGAGGTGCCAAGAACTTCCAGGAAAAAGGAAACCATGGGGCTAGAGAGATGGCTCAGTGGTTAAGAGCACTGGCTGCTCTTCTGGAGAACCTGGTCAATTCTCAGCACCGATGTGATCACTCACAATGGTTGGTAACTCCAATCCCAATCCCAGAGATCTAACTCCCTCTTCTGATGCTTCTGTAGGCACCACACACACACACACACACACGCACACACACACACGCACACACGCACACACACACACGCACACACACACACACACACTGTGCACAGAAATATGACAAAACATCCCCACACATAAAATAATTACTAATAAAATTTTTTTTCTCAGCACTCTGAAACTTTAATGATGGCTCAATTTTTTTTCTTACAGTTTCTAACAGGCCTGGTTAATCCATTGCTTATCTTCCAGTCAGTCTAATAGAAGGCACCAATGCTTTGGCTAAATTCAACTTTGTATAACCTAATATTTCCTAATCAAGTTAATTAGTAAATCCTTTATACCATCAGTCTTACTACTTTTAAGTTTCCCCTGCAGCATCTCTCTCTCTCTCATACACAAACACACACATACACACATACACACACATACACATACACACACACACAAACACACACATACACACACACACACATACACACACACACATACACACATACACACACATACACACACATACACTCACACATACACACACACACACATACACACACATACACACATACACACACATACACACATACACACACATACACATACACACACACATACACACACATACACTCACACATACACACACACATACACACATACATACACATACACACACATACACTCACACATACACACACACACACACACACACACACACACACGATTGGTTCAAGTAACAATGTTACAAAGTCAGTAATGGGCAAGAACAAGCTTCACGTCTGGGTTTATTTTCTAGAAAGCTGCTCCCGTGAAGGTACATCTTTTTGATGGGGTGGGAGGCTCAGATTGAAGGTGTAGGCTTCCACTCTCCCCAGGATTGCAGACTACAGACCCGGAAGCAGAAGAGTTAAGCACTGAGCCTCTTTCCCACCACCCTCAGGGAGGAAGCTCAGAGCCAGGAGGAACCAGGTGGAAGCAGGAACACATGGATAAGCACTCAGACGGCCGCTTCCGGTGTGGTGGCCGCTTCCGGATAGCCACCTCTTGCATCAGGTGTTCCAGAAGAAGGGCAGATAGGGGCAGCTGCCAGAGTGAGGGCAAAGGCTGAGGCTGCAAGATCCGCCCGGGTTGACTTCACAGCCCTGGGACAGGTGAGTCCCTGAAGCCAGGGAGAAGAATCCACCACTCCCAACGGTTCAAAAGCGAAGGATGTCACTGACTCGACTCTCTCTACCCATCCTCGGCACCTGAAAACCCAGAGCCCCAGCGATGTCTAGGCCAGTGGTTCTCAACCTTCCTGATACAGCGACCCTTCAATACAGTTCCTCATGTTGTGGTGACCTCCAACCATAAAATTATTTCATTGTGGGCCAGATGGTGGTTCATGTCTTTAATTCCAGCCTCTAATCATTCCTTTAATCTCTGAGTTCAAGGCTACCTTGGTCTACAGAGTGAATTCTAGAACAGCCAGGGATACACACAAAGAAGCCCTGTCTCAGAAAAACCCAACCCCACCACCACGACAAAATTGTTGCTACTTCATAACTTTTGCTTCATAACGTCATAGTTTTGCTACTGTTATGAATCGTAAAGTAAATATGGTATACAGGATATCTGATATGTAACCCTTGTGGGGGTTCCGACCCACGGGTTGAAGGAAAGCTGATCTAGGCTAATAGGTGAGCAAGCAGAGAAGGCAAGTGATCGGGAGTGGGAAACTTGCAAAAAGTCCTTCCTGTTGCCACACTACCCGCCCACACAACAGGAGGGAACAAATGAGCTGCTACCTTCTTGAAGGCTAAATGAGAATACTACTATTGGTTCCTTAAATTCTCTACACCTTTCTCTAGAGGGCGCTATGCTCTTAGGGACCAATGATCCTGCGCGATTAGGGTGGGCTCAGTTGCAAGCGATAGCTTTAGGTCTATTTAGCTCTGTGGAGGAGGCCAGGGGTCTGTCCACCAAGAAGCACAGGGATCCTCTAGGTAAGAAGGGTTCTGCCCCTGCGCAAGTCAGATCGTTGCTTACGTTCCACGCCTCTCTGCCTCTCCTATCCCATCCCTCGCCTCTGTTCTGGGAAAAGTCACGGCTTTAGGCGCTCGCCACTGAAAGCTATAGTGAGCTAGCTTCTCTTTCTCAGCCTTCTGCTTTCATACTTATGAACCACATGACAGACCCCAGGGATGTCTTCATGAAGATGCTCCCTCCAAGTATCCACCCTCCAGGAGCCCCTACATACGACGGGCTCTTAGAGTCCAACAAACCGTAGCCACTCCACCCCAGACACTCTTCTAACAATGAGCCTTCACAGCCCACTCATCAATCTCTTCTTGTGGGGCTGCTCTCTCTTGCTGCGAATGCAGTTGTCCTAGGACTCTGCCTCTCCCCAGCCACACAGCTCATCTCCAGCAACACAAGGGTCTCTTGTCTCACGGCCTCTCAAGAGGAGCACCTGAACTTTATCATTTCCCTCTCCCTCCTCTGCAAAGCTCAGTGCAGAGGCACAACTGGGTCTCTAATGTGCTGATAGGTAACTGGTCTCACATAGACAGGGTAGCTGTTTCTGGCCAAAGGGAGACACATCTTAAGGTGAAGACACAGGCTCTGGCGTTGAGTCATTCCCCAAACTCAAACCCAGGCTCTGCTTACTTCCTGTGCACACTTAGGCAAGGAACTTAATCATTTTATAGATAAATACAGCAACTAACAGTGGCCCCATTCACCGGAATGCTAGAATTAAGTTTGTACATAGTTTTGAGATATGTAGAACAATGAAAAGACATGTCAGAGAAATAATATTTTAAAATTCCAGTCCTCTCAGAGTACTAGAGACACTGTGAGCTGACATTTCTGTGGGAGCCTAAATTTGACCATGTTTGAGTGTGGTTTAGCTTTTCCCTTTAGCAGTAAGACCAAAAGCTATTGCACACCAGAACCACCTAGGAAGTTTATGGCTTTAAAAAAAAAAAAAAAAAGAGTCGGGCCGTGGTGGTGCATGCCTTTAATCCCAGCACTTGGGAGGCAGAGGCAGGCGGATCTCTGAGTTCGAGGCCAGCCTGGTCTACAGAGTGAGTTCCAGGACAGCCAGGGCTACACAGAGAAACCCTGTCTCGAAAAACCAAAAAAAGAAAAAAAGAAAAAAAAGAAACAAACAAACAAACAAAATCAGGGGCTGGAGAGATGCCTCAGAAGTTAAGAGCACTGGCTGCTGTTGCAGAGGACCCGGATTTGATTCCCAGTGTGCATATAAGGCACACAGTCATATATAACTCCAGTTCCAGGGGATCTGATGCTCTCTTCTGATCTCTGTGGTATCAAACATTCACATGGTGCACAGACATATGTACATGCACAACATGTCTACACATAACACAAATACAATAGACAACACAACTTTAGGGCTTGATGTGGGCTGCGTACCTATAATACTAGCACTTAGAAGGTAGAGGCAAGAGGATCATAGGCCAGTTTTTGGCATATAATGAGTTCAAATTAACCCAGAGTACATGAGACCCTGTCTCTAAAGATTGAAAGTACACATTGTAGCTGGGCTTTGCTACTCCCCACCCGCCAGTTTCAGCACCTATCACTAACTAGAGAGGAGAAAAAGGATAGAGGAGAAGACACACAGAGACTCCCTGAATCTGACTTCTTTCCTCTCGATTCTGGGAGCATGACGACTAACAGACAGCAACCAAGCCATCCCCACCAAACGATCACCAACCACCAGCCCTGCCTCTCGGAGCCCTCTGAATAGTTCCCCAAATTCCAAACATCGCACAACCACAGAAACTCTGCAACCAACAAAACTGTGCCTCTGTTAGAACTCGAGGCAAATCCCAGCTGCAGCAAACAGTCCAAAGGAGCCCCATATCTCCACACCTGGGATTAAAAACAAAAAACATGTTCTTATGATATTTCTGTTTTGTTTTGTTTTGTTTTGTTTTTAAAGAAATCCAAAATTGGCCAGGCAGTAGTGGCGCACGTCTTTAATCCCAGAACTTGGGAGGCAGAGGCAGGTGGATTTCTGAGTTCGAGGCCAGAGAAAAAAAATCCAAAATTGTCAGTACAGCACATTTTTTACAATAGATTTTTATTGTTGTTGTTGGGTTTTTTTTCTTGTTTCAGTTTATTTTGTTTTATTTTTTTGGTTTTGAGACAAGTTCTCACTGAGTAGCTAACCTATATGTAGACCAGGTTAGCCAAGAACTCACAGAGATCCACCTTCCTCTGCCTCCTGAGTGCTGGGATTAAAAAGATGTGCCACCATATCTGGCCAAAAGTACTCTTCCTTCCTTCCTTTCTTTGTTTCTTTGTTTCTTTGTTTCTTTCTTTCTTTTCCTTTCTTTCTTTATTCATTTATTTATTTATTTATTTTTGGGACAGAGTCTCTATTATGTAGCTCTGACTGCCCTGGAACTTGTTATGTAGTCCAGGCTAGCCTTGATCTCATAGAAATCCACCTACCTGTGCCTCCCCAGTGCTGGGAGTAAAGGCATGCAAAAGTACATATTTTTTAAAAGATTATTATATTTTTTTTGGTTTGTTTTGAGACAGGGTTTCTCTGTGTAGCCCTGGCTGTCCTGGAACTCACTCTGTAGACCAGGCTGGCCTCAAACTCAGAGATCCGCCTGCCTCTGCCTCCCAAGAGCTGGGATTAAAGGCATGCGCCACCACCGCCGACAAAAGATTTATTTATGTTATAATGTACATGAGTGTTTGCTTGCATGTTTGAATGCACACCACATGTATGACTGGTACTTTCGGGGGCCAGAAGAGGACATGGGATCTCCTGTACTGGAGTGACAGATGGTTGTTGGTGCCATGTGAGTGCTAGGAACCAAGCCTGGGTTCTCTTGTAAGAACAGCAAGTGTTCCTAACCACTGAGACAGCTCTCTAGTCCCCATGAGAACAAAGTTAATGACTCACTGATGTGGACTGAACAAAGTACCTTTGTAAAAAAAAATACATAAAATAAGGTTATACATTTAAAAAATATATTCCTGATAATTAATTTCATATACATATATACATATTAAGTGAACTTTTTGTTGTTTTTCCAGACAGATAGCCCCTGGCTATTCTAGAACTCACTCTGTAGACCAGGCTGGCCTCAAACTCACAGAGATTCATCTACTTCTGCCTCCTAAGTGCTGGGATTAAAAGCATGTGCCACCATGCCCAGCTTATTAAGTGTTTTTTTTTTTTTTTTTTTTTTTTTAAATAGTCCTGGGAATTGAACCAAGGTCTTTAAGCATACTGGGCAAGCTTTCTTTCACTAAACTATACTTTCAGCCCCAATTTTCACATGTGTCTATATAGATCTAGATACATAATTATTTATTCATTTATTTATTGTGGTCTTTTTTCTTTTTTGAGACAAAATCTCATTGTGTAGCCCCGGCTTGCATTAAATTCATTCTCCTCCTGCCCCAGCCCTCCAAGTGCTGAGATTACAAGCACATACCACCATGCCAGACTTACAAAGTGCTTGGAATCAAACCCAGCACTTTGCTCACACGAGGCAATCCTCAGCCAGGGATTGTTCTTTACAAATACTAGAACACCAGGGCTAGGGAAGTTGTTCAGCATTTAAGAGCACTAACTCGGGGACTGGCGAGATGGCTCAGTGGTTAAGAGCTCTGACTGCTCTTCCAAAAGTCCTGAGTTCAAATCCCAGCAAGAATATGGTGGCTCACAACCTTCTGTAATGAGATCGGACGCCCTCTTCTGGTGTGTCTGAGGACAGCCACAGTGTGCTTACATATCATAAATAAATACATCTTTAAAACAAGAGCACTTACTGTTCTTCTTCTACAGGGTCCTGGCTCAGTTCCCAGGAACCACATGGAGGTTCACAACTGACTGTAATCCCAGGCTCAGGGGATCTGACCTCCTCTCAGGGCCTCCTTATGTATTGCACATGTGTGGATTCACAGATATACAGACAGACAAAACACCCATGCACATAAAATAACTAATTATAAAGATACTCTAACTCTCATTCATTTGCACAGATTCTAGGTTTCCTGTTTCTCCCTCTTCACTCACTCCCCTGCAGTCCCCTGACAATGTCTCAGCTAGGGGATAAAATGGAGTCCAATAAGTACTTACTGACAGGCAGAGTGGCACAGGCCATAACGCCAACACTCAGAAGATGAGGGTGGAAGAATCAGTTCAAGGCCAGCCTCAAGTACACAGAGAGTTCAAGAGCAGATTACATGAGACCCGTCTCAAAAACAAAGAAGACAAAAGCAAACAATTACTAACTTAATACTTGTTGAAGGGACAGTTTTAAGATTCCTTTTCAGAAGAGCGCAATACCTACTGGGCAGGAGGGGATTACTCCAGTTTCTCCTACATTTCTTATTTTTTTAAAAAAACGTAGTATAGTGTGTGTGTTGTGTGTGTTCACAGATGCCTGTGGAAGCCAGAGGAGGGTGCCAGATCCCCTGGAGCTGCTGTTGGAGGTGGTTTTGAGTTTTCCCATGTAGGGAGTTGAAAACTGAATTCTGGTCCTCTTGAAGTGCTCTTAAAGCACTCTGGGCTGTCTCTCCAGCTCCCTCTACTTTATTTATTTATTTTTTGTTTTTTGTTTTTTTTTCGAGACATGGTTTCTCTGTATAGCCCGGGCTGTCCTGGAACTCACTCTGTAGACCAGGCTGACCTCAAACTCAGAAATCCACCTGCCTCTGCCTCCCAAGTGCTGGGATTAAAGGTGCCCCTCCACTTTATTTGTTAGATTTCAAACAAAGCAAAACTCAGTCCAACTCTCTTCTAGTAGAGAGGCATCATTTTCCCTAAGTTGGTTGATTTTGTAAACTCCACATGGCAGAAGATGTCCCTGCTCTTCCACTTCAAGAGCATCCATTAAGGGGACTTCAAAGGAAGTCAGGTTGAAGGCAAGTCCAAGAGCAAGAACTTCGGCAAGTTCCTTTTCTCCTTGTCTTGAGGTTTCATCCCCAGCCCCAGGTACAGTCAGGCAAGCAGCAGAAGTACCAGCCCACCTCTCTGCACATGCTCTCTCCATCCTCCAGGAGAAGAGGCAACGTCACTGTAGCGACAGGGACGTGCACAACCATGCTCTCTCAAAGCACAGCTGGCATTCCAAGGAACAGGCGGCTTTTCTCCCCTAGCGGACAACCACAACCATGGAACAAGCAGGCCTGGGGGAGGGGTAGCAGCAGGGGAGGGAGGGATGCCTGTTTGATGAGGGTTGGCATCCTTTAAGATTCGCCTTGTTTTGCAGCACCTCCCTGCTTTCCCCAACAGCCCCACTGAGTTACTAGAGCTTTTGGACTAAGACGGAGAAAACTGAGGTCAATAGATGCACACAGAGAGAGAACACACAGGTACTCAGGGAGGCTGGAGGCCCGGCCGCTGAGCTCTGGAGTTCCTTGCTGTATGCAAGTTTCCCATCTATAGGAAGGAGACTCGTTTCTCTCCAGCTTCCCAAGAGCATTTCTCGTGGTCATTTACAAAAAATAATTTTTTTTTTTTTTTTGCTTTTTTTGTTTATTTTTTCGAGACAGGGTTTCTCTGGGTAGCCCTGGCTATCCCGGAACTCACTCTGTAGACCAGGCTGGCCTTGAACTCAGAAATCCGCCCGCCTCTGCTTCCCAAGTGCTGGGATTAAAGGCGTACGCCACCACTGCCCGGCTCAAAAAATAAAAATTTAAAAACAAAGCATCCGTGGGGTTTTAGCAGAGGCGCACTATAGCGACCACGGAGTCACTCCCTAATACAGCTTGCAACCGTACTTCTCAGTGCAGGCACCGTGTCTGACAGCAGCAGGCCAGAAACCAGCTATGGCCTACAAGCTACCAGTGCTCACAGCAAGACTTTCCTCTTGTCTGAAAACATTCCTTCTCCAAGAGGAAGAGGAGGACAGAAGGGAACTGGAGCTGAGGTGGCAGTCCTGAGGCGGCTAACACTGCGGCTCCCACATGTGTGGAATTGCTTTCGGATGAGAGAAGCAGCTTGTGTCCAGACACTTCACAAGACACTCCATCAGATGGATGATCCCATAGCCTCCTCTTGCCCTTCAACAACGACAGGGGTAGGTCGTGAGCTGTGGACTTGTACCTTTAATCCCAGCCCAGAGAGGTAGGTAGATGTTTGTGAGTTCAAGGCACAGCTGGTCAACATAGCAAGGTCCAGGCCAGGCAGAGCTACATGGTGGGACCCTGTCCCAATAACAAACAAAAGAGGGTGACAGAGATGACAAAGAATGAGAGTCACTCTTAGAGAGTCAGAGACTGCTGCCTTTTGACATGAAAAGGCAAGCGCCAAGCCACCTTTAACCAGGCAACCAGAGATGACTTCTTTGTTTATGTTGTTGTGGTAGCGGTGGTGGTTTTGAGGTAGGGTTTCTTTGTGTAGCCCCGGCTGTCTAGAAATCTGTCCTGTAGACCAGGCTGGCCCCAAACTCAGAGACCTGCCCGCCTCTGCTTCCGGAGTGCTGGGATGACAGGTGTGCGCCACCACTGCCCAGCTATTTTTATTACAGGAAAATTTCACTTTGAGCTAGGCAGTGGTGGTGAGCACCTTTAATCCCACTCTTGGACCAAAGTACTAGGGAGGCAGAGGCAGATGTGAGTTCGAGGCCAAACTGGTCTTCAAAGTTAGTTCGAGGATAGCCAAGACTACACAAGGAAACCCTGCCTTGAAAAACAAAACAAGCAAAACAATTGAATAATTTTATTTTGTGTGCATGGATGGGTGCATGAGGTTCCTGGGATGAAACTCAAGCCATCGGGCTTGAGAGGTAAATCCCTATATCTGCTAAGCATTTCATTTAAAAGAGCCCTGCCTTGCCCTTTTAAAGAGTTAACAGCACCAGCTACCTGGTACTATGTTGCTTTAAAACTATGGGGTATATTCTGACCGTCCTAAGTGTCACCCTTTCTGACCAATCACATCAGTTTTATCACCTTATTCCTTGACACAGAATCTCTGAACCCTGAGTCCATGGAGTCTTCTTCATATGCCCATAAAACTATAGGGACCCCTACCCAAGGCAGGCTGGTTTGAAGTTTCCTACTTAAACTAGCATGAGTCACTAGCATGAATTCGGTACTCTAGGCACTCTGCTGCCTCATTAATACCTTTGGCTTTAGGCAGTGGCTGCACAAGTGTACAAGCTCAGGAGGCTGAGCCAGGACAACTGCTGAAAGCTGAGGCCATGCTGGGTCAGCCTGGGCTGCACAGTGGGAGTGTTTCAAAGCAAATCAAAGATCCAGGGAGTGGTGCTCATGCTTTAATCTCAGCACTCAGGAGACAGAGGTGGACGGATCTCTAATTTCAAGGTGAGTTCCAAGACAGCCAAGGGTACACAGAGAAATCCTGTCTCGAAAAACCAAGATGATAGATGATAGATAGATAGATAGATAGATAGATAAGACCAACATACAGATAGATAAAATAGAATCAATCTAAGCATGGTGGTTCATACTTTAACCCCAGAACTTGAGAGACATATTTGGACTTGTGTGAGTTCAAGGCCAGCGTGTTATGAAGAGTTCTAGGCAAGTACCAAGGATACATAGTGAGACCCTATCCCACAAAAATGATAAAGGGCAAAGCATCCAGGGGTAATGACACATGCCTATAATTTCAGCTTCTTTCAGGAAAATTGGGTCTACATAGCAGATCCCAGGTTAGGTAAGGCTATAGAAAGGCTCTGTCTCAAAAAAACAAAAACAAAAACAAAAAAACAAACGACGACAAAGAATGCTAGACATGGTAGTGAACTTCTGTAATCCCTGAGTTTGTGAGGCTGTGGTAGGAAAGCCACAAGTTTGAAGCCAATCTGGACTATATAAATGTCTCCTAGCTAAAACAAAACCCCATTTTTTTTTAAAGGGAAAGAAAAATTTCAAACCAAAACTAGAAGTTACCAGTGTATAAAGGAATGGAAAATATGAGAGGCAAAAAAGCAGAAGATCTCTAAATGTATTCACACTACAAAAAGCCCAGACCATACCTGAGTCTGTGCAACTAACCAAAAGAAACCTCGAAGAGGGAAAGGAGGAAAAGCAAACTGAGTTGCCAGAGAAACCAAGGGAGACATTGTAGCAGTGCCAAAACTGAGAGGGCCAGAAAGCTGGAGGACTGCTCAGGCAACATCCCATGATTTTAGAGTAGGCTCCTGAAATAGTGGCTCTCACTCATTCATAGCACAAAGCCGGAGACACCAGAAGCTAGGGGCAGATTTGGAAGGATACAGAAGACAGGGCAGTGTGGACCCCGGAGGGAACAATATCCATGTCCTGGAGGGCTGGATGAAGTCCAGGTTAGCCCGGGTTAGAACCCTAACTTTACCACTGAAGAACTATACACTTAAGCAACTCCTTCCAATCAAACCTGTCTCCCCATCTGAAATGGGAACAGGGTTAAGGATGACATGGGATGCATAGCAAAGGTTAGCATGTGTACATGAGCACTTGGGCACTTCTCTGAATAAAATCCTATCTATTCACATTGTTTTGTTTTTTTGAGACAGAGCTTCTCTGTGTAGCCCTGGCTGTCCTGGAACTCACTCTGTAGACCAGGCTGTCCTCGAACTCAGAAATCTGCCTACCTCTGCCTCCCAAGTGCTGGGATTAAAGGCGTGCGCCACCACTGCCCGGCGTCTATTCACATTTTTAAAGACAGATGTTGAAGACTGAATCCAATTTTTTAAAGCCAATACCTATTTTATAATACAGTCCTTAGAGAAAAGGCATCCAGTGGTGGCTGAGACTGGCATTCCCGCCACCCCCATCTGGACTCCTACATTGCACCACACAGCTCACCCAGACTGCAGAGACCTTTGGACTCTATCATTTTCTTGCTTACACTTACTCTCCCCAACCACATTATAAACAGGCTCAAGCAAACACTACCACCAAACTATCCATTACACTCCAGGTCCTAAATCACAGTCAACAGGTTTCTGGAAACCCAGCAATCAAAAGTGTCAAAATCAAGGTAGCCAGCAGCAGGGACTGGAAACCGCATACTATCCCTGCTCAGAGTCCTGGGTCAGTTTGGAGGATCTGGGTCAGTCTGTCTGCTTGCACAAGTCTAACTGACTTCAGGAAGCTGCAGAGCAGCAGCTTAAATTTGAGTAAGATAAAAATACAGCGACTAAGAGACTCAGCAAGCTCAGGGCTATGATTGATACAAATGAATCTGCAAACTTATCACATGGCATCCCTATGCTTGCTACTCAAACTAGAGTTAAAAACAAATGCAGCGTATTTTCTGAATTTTTATTATTATTTTTAAACTCTAAGGTGGGTAGAGAGTTCAGTGGTTAAGGGTACATACTATTCTTGGAGAGAACCAGAGTTCAATACCAGCACAGTACCACATAGAGGACACTGTTCTGCACTCACACATACAAACCCACACTCACATTTTGGGTTGTTGTGGGTGTGATCATTTAAAACAGGGTCTGGTGTAGTTTAGGTTGGCTTTGAACTTGTGTCAATTTTCTTGTCTCAGCATCCTAATGCTTCATTCAAAGAAGGGCAACACAATACCCATCTAGCTAGAAAGTGATTCTTTTTGTTTTGTTTTTGGAAACAGGGTTTCTCTGTGTAGCCTTGGCTAACCTGGAACTAACTCTGTAGACCAGGCTGGCCAACTCGGAGATCTGCCTATTTCTGTGGGATTCAAAGTGTGTACCACAATGCCTGGCTTAGAAAGCAAGTCTTAAAATGCTGCTCGGGAGGTTGCATGTGGCCCTGCTAAAGGGTAAGTAACACGGGTGAAATGAAAATACACAACAGGTACAGGAAGCCCGATCAACACTTACCACGCAGACACCTTTCAAACAAGTGAGGTGAGTCAATGAGGTAGAACCCCAAATCCTCCACCTAGGCATGGACAGACTGAAAGACCCCATTTCCCCTCACAGCTCTCCCTCCTTTGTTAAGGACACCGAGGGTACAGGATCTGGGCAGAAACCCAGAGCAAACAGAAATGAAAGAACAGGCTGTGTACCCCAAAGAGAGGAACAGGAGGTTTTCAATGCAAGAAAACAGGATGGCAGCATTTGCCTGCTTGCAGTGCTGATGAGGCCGACACGCGCACGTGCAGAAATGACGTGAGATGACACACTTTGTAAAACGATGCACTTTACTTGCACAACCTGAGCCTCTACTAAAACCCAACCAGCCACAAGCTGTTTGCTATCCTTTACTAAGAAGTCCCACATTCTTGTGCGACTCCAGCCAAACCAGACAGGTCCCCTAAATATAGCAGGAGGCCTGGAAGGGGAAGGGAATGACTTAGGATCCCACCACACCTCCCTGGAAACAGAAATCCACCACAGACAGACGGACAGACGGACGGACAAGAGCCGGGGAGAAGAACCCACCTCACTCTTGGTTCTCTCCCCGTTGCACCCACTCAAAAAGAAAGTCAAACACTGGCTATGCAGACCCCAGCCCACCCACCCACCCATAGCAGCGTTTGTGGGACTCCCCTCTGCAACGGGTAGCCCCAAGACAACTTCCTATGGTTCCTCCTTGACTTTGGTTTGCTCCTGGCAGCTCCATGCCCTCTTCCTTCTTCCCTCAGCCTCCCGCTCGCTCACTCAGCATCTTCTACCACCTACTCGGACCTTCCCTCTCTCTTGCTCTCTGCTTTCTGGCCTCTTTGCCCCAGGGCTTCTTGGGGAAGCAGCGGGCACCTTCCTCCTAGCAAGGGCCCCACTAGGCCCAGTCTGCCCAGCGTGGGGCTCACACAGCCGCCCCACTCTCTTTGAGGTCAGGGGCTGAGCGCTGCCGTCGCATTCGCGGAGGAGTAGTGTATGGTGGGTAACGGGGCCCTGGCCGCTGGGCTGGGTAAGGTTGGGGCTGTTGGGGATAACAGTTGTGCTTTTGGGGCCGTAAGTGCTGAGGTTCTGGCTGTGTAGAACCCCCTCCCCTTGATCGGCTCCCTCCATCTAGTGAATTCCTGCGAGGACGGTGGGGCCTTCGGGGACTTGGAGGCCTGCGGTTAGGGGGAGCTGGGGGGACAGTGACCTCTTCAGGGGGTTGGGGAGCTGGGGCCTCGGCACTCCCCATTCCTGGCCAAGACTCCCGGTGCTGAGGGTTGCTTTTGAAGGGGAAGCGCAGCTTGCAATCATGCGGGGGCACAAAGCGGGCTGGAGGCCTGCGCAGCCCCCCACCCCGGCCCCCAGAGCCCTGCAATCCCTGCAGCCGCAGCTGCTCCTGCTTGAGCCAGCGAAGGCGGCCACGACGGAAGGCAGGGTCCTCCTCCATCAATCTTGACACCCGTTCCCAGCTGGACAGGGGTGGTGAGGTGGGCCGGACAGTTGGTGAGTGGTCATTGGGCACTGTCTCCTCTACTGCCTCTGACCCTTCGAGTGGGGCCCAGGTGACCAAACCAGATTCTTCATTATCATCCTCAAGATCCTGGGAGAGAGAATAGGAGAAAAGACATATAAGTCCCGAGCTCATGTAATTCAAGGAACACATTAGAAGAGCCAAGAGGTGCCAGGTGGTGGTGGTGGTGGTGGTCAGCGGCAGCAGCGCACGCCTTTAATCCCAGCACTTGAGAGGCAGAGGCAGGCGGATTTCTGAGTTTGAGGCCAGCCTGGTCTACAGAGTGAGTTCCAGGACAGCCAGGACTACACAGAGATACCCTGTCTGGAAATCCCTCCCCCCCCCCCAAAAAAAGAGCCAAGAGGGACCGATGGGGTGTAGTATGGTTTGGAGATAATGACGCTAGCATGGGCCCACCCACTAAACGGTATGAGCTCAATCCTGTCTGCCACTCTTAGCTCTGTGGTCCATCTTCACTTGTTACTGCTCTCTTCCTCAGCAGCCCCATGTGTGTAACGATGTCGGTAATAGCAGCATTTCGCCAAGTGCTGTAAGAACTAAGTGCGCTTCACTTTGGGCAGAGAACAGTAAGGAAGGACCGGAAGGCAGCTAAGGGTGGCCACCATGAAATTCCCTGGACGTCAAGGCCTGGAGGAAGTGAGAAGCCAGCAGTTTCGGGGGGGGGGGGGGGGGGGGGGGGAAAAATAAAAAGGGCCCCAAGGCTTGGGATGTGAGCATGTCCAGCAAGCTGGCGAGGCTGGAGTGGGGTCGGGGAGGGGACAGGACTAGAAGCCCCACTGGAGAGGAAGCCTTTGGTAACCTCAAGTCATAACTGTAATCATCTGCGGTGTCCCTCAGAGGGTGGCTGGGACTCAGTAGAAGATGCTTGTAACAAGCCAAGGGCTGCACATTACTGGGGATACGGCAGATACTCCAATGTATCTGAGTGAGGACATGCAAAGGAGGGAGAGAGGTGAGTGTCCCCATTCAATCTCTTCAGTGATCAGAGGGGAGGCCGGGTACATGTACACACAGGAACAGGCTCTAAGTAACCATCACGTGCTGTCCTCTCTTAGTGGTTCACAGACAGCACTGGGCACCACTTGGCAGCCTAGCAGGCAGACACACATTTGGTATGCTGGGGCTGGTGGATATCAGAATCTGTACTTTTGTTTGGTTTTTTGAGACGTACCTCAGGCTGGTCTTGAACTACTGACCTGTGCCTGCCTCTCAAGTGCTGGGATTATAGCCAGGTGCTAATAAGCACACCTAGTTCAGAATCTATGCTGTCTTCATGCAGATATTTTTATGCGTATGTGCCCGTGTGCATGGGGCCGAGGGGTGTGTAGGGCAGAAGACAACCTTACGTTGTTTCCTCCTCAGGTGTCCCTTACTGCCCTAGAACTCCCAGAGTAGACTAGACAGCCAACGAGCCTTAGGGATCTGCCTCTCCCCATTCCCTCTTGCCCACAGCACTAGGATTATAAATGTGCAGCACTGTACCCAACCTGGGGTCTGGGAATCGAACTCAGATCCCTCATATTTTGATGGCAAGCATTTACCACCTGAAGCCTGGAGAATCTATTTATTTATTTTTCATTTGCCTGCATGTATGTTGGAAGCTGAATTAGGGTCCTCTGAAAGAGCAGCGTGATGGCTGAGTCACCTCTCCAGCCCGTACACAATCTATTTTTAGTTATCATTCTGGAGATTGTGAAGCATGTGATTCATAAACTCAAAAAACAAAAACAGAGCCCGTTGAACTTCACTAAGCCTTTTCAAAAGACAGAGAAGGAAGTTGGGATGTGAGGGGAAAGCCGCAGGATCCTAACAGGCAGGCAGGAGCTGAAGGAGGGGCAGGAAGAAGTGGCCAGCAGGCTTCCTACCTGGGTCAGCGGGATAACCCTCTCCATGCGGAGCATCCGGTCCCGCAGGGCCTGCAGCTCGCGGTCCTTGCTGCTGTTCTGCAGCTTCACTTCCTGCAGAATTCCTGTCAGCTTGTCGATGTGAGCCCGGAGGTCCTCCACCTCTGCCCCGCGGGCCCCTTCCTCACCGCCACCTCCGCCACCTCCGCCTCCTTCTTCTTCACCCACAGTATCCCAGACATCCCTGGCCACGGCTCTCCAGGCATCTCCAGGACCCTCAGGCTTGCCGTAGGTTCGGCACAGCTCCCTCATCTTGAGAGCAGCCAGGGCTTCAATTTCTGCTCGTCCATGACGGAAGTCGGCCAGGGCCACCTCATAGCATATCTCTTTAACTGCTTGCATCTTCAGGTCAGCCATGGTGGCCCATCGGGGGTCTTTGCCCTGGAGCCGGCGTCGCTGAGGGATCTGATAAACTCTTCGAGGGGCCCTGCGCTTGCCACTGCTGGGCAGGCCACAGCGCTTGACAATGGTCTGGACTGTGGTAGGTGGCAGCTGTTCCCGCAAGGAGGAAATCAGCCGCCAGCTTTCCTCACAAGAGCGCTTGTCGGAGTCTTCCCCACTGTCAGAGTCTGCATACTAGGGCCAGAGAGAAGAGAACTAAGGCCACCTCAGAGACCACCCTTGGGTCAGTCGGTATACCCGGACCCAGGCCCTGATCCACCTCTTAGGGATGGTGTATCTCACAGGGACTGGCCTGGACATCAGCAAAGCTAAGGCTGATGATTAACCACTTACAACAACAGCTGGCGAGTCTAAGTAATAGCAGTGGTTAATAGAGTCTGGGGTTTTGAGCGCATATGTCATGTGCCACATAACTACAGAGATATATTCTGAGAAATGTGTCCTAAAATGATTTTATCATTGTGTGAGCATTACAGACTGCATGGAGTAAGCCAAGGCAGCTACACATTATTAGCTGATATCATCTTATGGGACCACCCCTGCATACATGGTCTGTCATTGACAGTACTGTCATTATGCAGCAAAGGACTATGTATTACTCTCGGGATGAGGTTAAAGACTTAAAAGCCCATAGAAGGAACAATCTTACATGAAGGATGGTACCTGGAAGTGATCTCAAAGGGCCAGGACCACTGCGATCCAGGGAGTGTCATCAACTGAGCAGAGAGCTAGCTCCCTGTATATGGCAATGGTTTCTTTCCCTTCACCTTTCTCTCCTGACTTGTCTTGCTAGATGCCACCCAAGACACCAAGAGCAAAGCTAGGTTGAGATGATGCCAGCTTCGCTGTTGGTCTGCCCACTTGCCCAGGCTCTGTCGGACCCCACGTGTCCCTTACCAGCCGCTGCTGCTCCAGCAGCAGGTCCGCCTCTTCCTTTTCTCTCCGGTACTGATTCTCCAAGTCTTGCAGCCTGTGAGCAGACAGAGGGAGGGAGAAGATGGGAGGGTCCCTGGAGCCACCTTGGTGGGTGCCACCCCACCCACAGGAGAATGCTAGGCTTCCGGAGGTTGGAGACACCTGTGGGACCCCCTCGCACCTCTTCTCCATCTCCAGCTTGATGTCTATGCCTTGCTGCTCCAGCAGCTCCTTCTGAGCAAAGTTCCAGTCCACAGGCTCGGAGGGAGGTCCTGGGGGTGGGGGTACCCCGCGTTCTCGTTCCAGCCGCGCCTGCTCCGGGTGGTTGAAGCGGAAAACATGGTTCTTGCCCATTACAATCCTGTTTCCTGGAAATGAGAAGAGTAGACTTGCTCACCCACAGCAGCAAAAATCAAACCCAGGCCCATTTACAGGTCTTGCCCTTGAGTCCAGGGGACCTGCCACCCTGCCCTACCACCCCAAAGCTGAAACAGTCAAAGTCAATGCGCCTCTCGCTGACCTAGGGAGCACCTACTTCCTCAGGTGAGAACCCCAGGGAACACTTGCTTCCTCAGCTGTGGACCCCAGGGAGCACCTGCTTCCTCAGCTGT
>JADRCD010218967.1:64464-78412 GCA_019843815.1 Montemys delectorum
CTCAGCTGTGGACCCCAGGGAGCACCTGCTTCCTCAGCTGTGGACCCAAGGGAGCACCTGCTTCCTCAGGTGAGCTTCATGTCCCAGGGAAGCAAGAGAAACCAAGAGTCCATATCTTCATCTCTTCTCCCACCTCCTTCCTGTCCCCACTCTTTTTGATCTATTCCAGGGTCTCATCCTAGAAGGTGCCCAGAAAGGCCTGTCCTAGCACTTCCTAGGAAGGCCACGTCCCAGACCTGTACTCCCAGACCTGTACTCTGTGACACATCTTTTGTGTGTGGATGGTACTGGGAATTGAACGCAGGGCCTAGCGTATGCTAGGCAAGCGCTCTACCTCTGAGCTATGTCCCCAGCCTCTGCGACACGTCTTCTACCTGACTTCAGCACCAGCGGCTCCGTCACAAGCTTCCCATTGACATATGTCTCAGCTCCTTCACAAGGCTCCAGCGTGACCATGACTGGGTGGAGGGATAAAGGAAGGACAGGGAAAGATTAGACTCTCAGAACGACGTACTGTGCTTAGACTCCCACCTTGTCTCACCCCCAAAGCACACATGCACCACCAGGTCCACCGCAGTACCTGCAGGGGTGCCACAGCCCCTCTGGTGGCAGGCAGCACAGGAAAAGAAGAGCAGAAGAAGGGTTAGAGACCCTACTGTGACTCCCAGAAGCCTCTGCAGTGGCTCCTATGGACCCACCACCACACTCCCTAACCACGGCTGAGAAGTTATCATTCTCAGACAGAGGCCCCGGCACTACTGTCTTCCAGGTGTCCGTTCCCAATTGTCCCCTCCAGATCTGGATGCCTCCAGCGGGCACTCTGTCTACTGCATCTTGCAAATGGCTGTTAACCTTCTCAAGTCACAGCCAATATAGGATAAGTAAGTCAGCCCAACTTGAGCTGGACAAGATGCCACCCAGCTGGAGTGCCCATTGTGTCGGAGACTGAGGCAGAAGGACTGCTGCAAGTTTAAGGTTAGCTAGCCTGAACTACACAGTGACTTGAGCTCAGCCTCAATACGTGGTTAAGACCCTACCTCAGAAAACAAACAGACAGAAAAAAATCCCAACCCAAACATCTATCTCTGAACCCACTGCTTGCAGGGTCATAAAGATATACCAAGCAGCCCCCTTAAGAAGTGGTGTCTTATTTTCACTGGGGGACCCTCAAGTTCCAAAGACCCAGGATCTACGACTGCTGAGCCAGCGATACTCAACACACTAGCTAGGCCTTGGAATTTTCTATAAATTGGGATAATGAAGTCTTTATTCACAGAGTAGTTAAAAATATAATGATAATATGCAAACATGACTTATTTATTTATCTATTCCTTTACTTGTTGAGTAAGGGTCTCATTGTGTAGTCCTGGAACTCTTACTATGTAGACCAGGCTAGCCTCAAACTCAGAGATCTGCCTGCCTCTGCCTTCCAAATGCTGTGATTAAAGCTGTGTGCCACCATGTCTAGACTTTTCCTATTTACCTGCTTTTGTGTGTGTGTGTGTGTGTGTGAGTGAGTGTGTGTGTGTGAGAGAGAGAGAGAGCAAGAGAGAGAGAGAGAGAGAGAGAGAGAGAGAGAGCAGGAGAGAGAATGAGAAACAGATAAACACAGATAGATAGACTAGAAATTAAACTTAAGGATCTACCAATGAGCTATATCCTCAACCTAACTTTTTTTTTAAGATTTATTTATTTATTTATTTTTAAATTTTAAATTCTCTCTTTTTTATTTATTTTATGTAAGTACACTGTAGCTGTTCTCAGACACTCCAGAAGAGGGAGTCAGATCTTGTTACAGGTGGTTGTGAGCCACCATGTGGTTGCTGGGATTTGAACTCATGACCTTCAGAAGAGCAGTTGGCACTCTTAACCACTGAGCCATCTCTCCAGCCCTTACTTATTTATTTTTATATGAGTACACTGTAGTTGTCTTCAGACACACCAGAAGAGGGCATCAGATCCCATTACAGATGGTTGTGAACCACCATGTGGTTGCTGGGAGTTGAACTCAGGACCTCTGGAAGAACAGTCAGTGCTCTTAACCACTGAGCCATCTCTCCAATACAACTTTTTAATTTTTTAAATAGGGTCTCGTAGCTCTGGCTACTTTTGGAGCTCATTCTGTATAAAAGACTGGCTTCAAACTCATAGAGATCCACCTGCCCAAGTGCTGGGATTAAAGGCATGTACCACCAAGCCTGGCTCTTGGCTCCCGTTTTGTTTGTTTGTTTGTTTGTTTGTGTGTCTGTTTGTTTTATTTACACTATAAGTAATAGAAAACCATGGAAACTAGGATGGACTCCAGCATCAGAGAGAAACATACTGGGCCTACTAGTGATGCAGAGGGAGGGTCAAGGCAGCACAAATAACCCTGGTTTATGGACAGAGGACAGGCAAGGTTTCTGTGAAGGAGGAAATTCCCAGCTGAGGTGTGATGGGTGACTTAGATGTCAATGGGCAGAGGAAGACTGGGAAAGACGTATCTAAGGGCACCACTGCATGACTGAGAGCAGCAAGAGGATTGGCGAGGGCAGCCTATCTTACCTTCATTTATTTCCTACCATGCCCCAATGTACAGCCACATGCCAGGTTAAAGACCACCAATCCCTGCTCTCCCAGACCTTAGCCTGGCTGGTAAAGCGGATGAAGACTGGGATAACTCAAGGCCAGTGAAGATGACCTAGCAGTTACAGGCATTTGCTGCCGTGCCTGATATGGGTTCAGTCCTCTGAATTCACAGTCAAAAGGAGAGAACTGACCCCTGAAAGTTGTCCTCTGACCTCCACACAAATGCACAGACACTAAATCAGAACATATTTCAACAGGATGATTGTAACTTTTGTTTGTTTGTGTCTTGGGTTTCTCTACATAGCTCTGGCTATCTTGGAACTCACTCTATAGTCTAAGATGGCCTTGAACTCACAGAGATCAGCCTGCCTCTGCCTTCTGAGTCTTGGGATTAAAGGCACATGCCTCCACTGCCTGGGAATTCTAACAATTTTTAGAAGCAGATAATCTAAAGATTATCTAAGGGATGGAATAGGTGTCATGTGTTACAGAAAGAAAATGGGACCAGGTGAGGTGACTGCTCCAAACCAGTCAGAACAGACCCTTTACTACCCTTTCTTGAGACAGGAGGATGGCCTTGAACTCCTGGTTCTCTGCTCCCCACATCCCACCACCTCCCTTCCCTGGGGAGACCGGATCACAGACACAGCACAGCCAGCTGTGTGCAGTACTGAAGGGCAAACTCACAGCTTCACACAAACTACAGGAGCACTCTACCACATCAGCCACATTCCCAGCCCTCACTTCCTGGTTCTTGAACCCTCAGGAGTCCAGCAGCCAAGGGCACAGCCCCTGCAACTGTCAATCTGTGTTGCGATTCAGCTCTTGTTTTCTAGGGCAGATTACCTAACCTGGACACCTCAGCTCTGTAAGCTGAGTAAGACAATTCAAAGACAAAAATAGATGGTCATTCTATAACTACTGCATGTCCCCAATGCCTACACCTTCTCTACCTGTCTCTGGTAAGTCTATTGTTAGAACAACAGCCCAAATGGACTAAACCTTTACAGATTACCCTTTGGAGCATGGACACATTGACTGTTTTTCATTGTGACATATGTCACAGTCTTGAACACAAAACGTCCGTCACCTCCTCTGACACACTACGCACTCTGGAACATGGGCTTGCCCCACAGGCGTCACATACATAACCACATGCTTGTGTGTCACCTCTGACACACTATGGACTCCTGGAATGTGGGCTTGTCTTACAGGGCCTCACATACTTTAGTATCTCCCTTCCCAAGCCTATCGTCTGAGGTAACCACAGAACAGGAACTTGGCAATAGCTCGCTGTTCTGAACTGATTCAACAGCTTCCAGCCCCCAAAGAGGAAGCACTTGTTCACCATGGGGACCTGAACCAGACCAGACTGACTGCACCAATCTGCTGACCCTGCACCAAACTGAAACCAAATGTCTTTTCTTTTTTTGTTGTTCTTTGTTTTATTTGTTTGTTTGTGTTTTTCGAGACAGGGTTTCTCTGTGAAGTCCTGGCTGTCCTGGAACTCACTCTGTAGACCAGGCACCAGGCTGGCCTCCAACTCAGAAATCCGCTTGCCTCTGCCTCCCAAGTGCTGGGATTAAAGGCGTGTGCCACCGTCGCCCAGCTCTTTTTCTTTCTTAATGGTCTCTACACACTGCCTAGGCTGGCACCAATTCCTAGGCTCAAGTGAGCCTCCTGCCTCTGCCTCCAAGTGCACATTCCTGGCTAATTCTTAGTGCCTGCTGCACCAGCATGTGGACCTAGTTTTGTATCGCCAGTAAGAGCTGACTGTGGTAATGCACAATGTCACCAGAGGGCTGGGAGAAGTGGAGAAGGTGGCTCTTTGGAGCTCTCTGGCCACTCAGTCTTGCTGTACCATGGGGCTTTTAGGTTCATGGAAAGACTGTGTCTCCAAAAAAGAATCCGGGGAAACAATCACAGAGGACAACTGAATTCAATCTCTGGCCTTGATATGAACACACCGCACATGCACTCCCACACAGACACATATCACACACACATAAAAAGTGCTGAAAGTCAGGTATGGAGCCTGTATTCCCAGTCTTTGAGAGGCTGAGGCAATAGGATTAAGAGTGCGAGGTTAGTCTGAACTACACAGAGAGAACCCAACACAAACAGAAAATGTGTTGGGGCGAAGGATTCAGTGGTAGTGCATAGGGCTCAGTGCTAAGAGTGCTTGTCCAGCAGGCACGTGACTGAAGCCCCGGGTTCAATCCCCAACGGCACAAAACACTCAAAACTGCAATGCTTTGATATGGCAAACAAGCTGTCACCCTCATAACCTGGGATTCTTTCTGCTTGGTTGGTTTTTCAAGACAGGGTTTTTCTGTGTAGCCCTGGCTGTCCTGGAACTTGCTGTGTAAACCAGGCTGGCCTGAAACTCAGAGATTCTTCTGCCTCTGCTTCACAAGTGCTGGGATTAATTAAATGTGTGTGCCAACATGCCTGGCTAGAACCTGGGATTCTTTTTTTTGCTTTTTTGTTTGTTTGTTTGTTTGTTTTTGTTTTTTTCAGGACAGGATTTCTCTGTGTAGCCCTGGCTGTCCTAGAACTCACTCTGTAGACCAGGCTGGCCTCGAACTCAGAAATCCACCTGCCTCTGCCTCCCAAGTGCTGGGATTAAAGGTGTGTGCCTCCACTGCCTGGCTAGAAGCTGAGATTCTTAAAAGCTTTACAATTATATTAAGAGCTAAAGGTCCCAAGAGCTTTGGAACCACAGAGACATTTAGCTCTCAGAAACCTTTGTCACCGTAGTCGCATCGCCCCCAAGTTTCCCACAGAGACAAATTCAGATATCCCATTGAAACAAATATGGGTTTCAAATGTAATGACCATAGTGTTAAGGGGGGGAAAAAGAATGATGGGAGGCAGTATTTCTATTTCCTCACTACCCAGATCCCACTCTCCAAGGTACAGCAGCATGCTACTTGTGTCTCAAGACCCCAGCTGTCTGCAGCCACGTAGACAGCCCCATCCCCACACTGTTTGCCCAAGAGCTCAGAGCTGCAGAGGGAGAAGGGTACACCCCTCTTCTGTATGGCTTGCTCTCTGTGTGGTACACAGGCCTCCTTCTCTATCTTAGCCATCCTACTCCCTCCCCTCGCCCCATGCCCCCCACCCACCCATTACCTTCTCCGTCAGGCTGAGGGATGCTGCGGAAGAGACAGTGCTGCTCCCGGATGAACTGGCCAGTCAACTTGATGTCCACATCTACCTGGCCAACCCTGGGGGAGCAATGGCCAACATTTTCTAAGCATGTTCAATAGTTGCCAACTGCCTCCTAAGTACCAGGAGTTCCAGCTCATCCAGCTCTGTGAGTCAAATGTTAATCTCATTTCACAAACAAGGACGCTGGAGTCCAGGGAGGGGAATGTGCCAAGATTGTAGAGCTAAGCAATACTGAAGCTGGGATTTGAGCAGAGGCATCCTTGATCCTTAAGGCCAAGTCCCACATCTGCCCATTATGCAGCAAAGGGGAAAGGGCAGCCTGGTGTGGGTGGGCACCCTTATACCTTTAACTACAGGAGGTGTTCTTAGCAGCAGCTATTCAAGCCACCTGGCTCAACCCTGGAGCCTAGTGTGACTCTCAACAGTATGGGGCCAGGCAAGGTTTCTTTCTGCCTCCCCCAGGGTCTCAGCAAGGGCTGTCAAGGACTGTTAGAGGCTAAGAGAGCAACAGTCGATTTCCCACCAGTTCTTCTGCCCCAGTAAGACCTCTTCCCCCAGGAGTCACCTCCACACCAAGGGGCCAAGGAGTACCTGCCCTTCACCAAATTGAAGACTGGTTGCTGATCTCAGGGCCTCGACAGTTTTTTAAAATTGAAAAGGAATTAGGTATACATATTTTATACATCATACACATATAATCTCAATATCTGGGAGACTGAGACATGAGAATTTTGAATCTGAGGCTAGCCTAGTCTACATAGTAAGCCCCCGTCTCAAAACGGGAGGCCAGGGTTAGAGAGGGGCACAGGGTTGGAGAGATGGCTCCAACTTGGCCAAGGAGCACAGAGCATGTACTTGTACAACCTTTTTTTCCTTTTGGACACAAGTGTGTGGCCCTGGCCATCCTAGACTCATTCTCTAAATACATCTGTCTCTGCCTCCCAAATGCTGAAATTAAAGGCATGCACCACCATGCCCAGCCACACAGCCACAAGTACTGCTCTTAAGGAGGACCTAGGTTTGGTTCCCAGTACCCATGTCAGGCAGCTCACAACCAGCCATAACTCCAGCTTCAGGGGATCCAGTGCCTTTGGCTTCTGTGGACAGCTGCACACAGGTGCCATTCCCTGACGCAGACACACGCACATAAATAAACATAAAATCTTTGAAAGGAAAAGAAGCTGAGAGGGCAATCAGGGAGACAGCTGTCCAGAGTCCTGGAGAATCTGCAGCGGACACATGATCAATGGGTCAGTCCTCCTGCAGTCACACACCACCCCCTTCAGAAGAGGACTGAAGTATTTACCTGGTGATACCATCTTTGATGTGGTAGAGAAGACACTCAGACATCAAAGGGTCCTCGTTCAGATTTACCAGGTGGGGAGTCTGTAGGTAAAGAGGCAGAGGGGGTCAGGGCTAAGGGTTCATGATAATCACCAAGAATGGTCACAGAGAAGAAGGGAGCAGGGGGGAGGAGTGGATGTCTCTCTGGAGCAGGGGGGAGGAGTGGATGTCTCTCTGGAGCAGTGGGGAGTGGATGTCTCTCTAGAGCAGGGGGGAGGAGTGGATGTCTCTAGAGCAGTGGGGAGGAGTGGATGTCTCTCTAGAGCAGTGGGGAGGACTGGATGTCTCTCTGGAGCAGGGGGGAGGAGTGGATGTCTCTCTGGGTTTGGTATTACCCACTGCTCATCCTCCACTTACTGGTGGGGAGCTTTCCACCCCACCTTCCATCCTTCCCCAGTTATCTCTGATTCCCAACTCTCACACAAGCATCTTCACTTACAACTAGGCCTAAAAAGCCATCCCCCACCCCCAGCCCACCCTTGGCAGCCTGTCTCTGTTTGTGTCTCAGCACCACAGACTCCCTGGCCAGAAGCCTCGAATTCCACCTGCACCAACGCTGTTTTCTTTGTGTCCCTTCTATCCCCCCGCCCCATCTTTTCTGGATTCCACAAATCTGCCTTGTAACTTCTGGGATGGAAGAGAAGGATGGGGTCAGGAGATGGGTATACTCCACCTTCCATTACACCTTGAATTTCTATGAGCACGGATTACTTTTAATAATTTAAAAAACTCCGGGCAGTGGTGGCACACGCCTTTAGTCTCAGCACTTGGAAGGCAGAGGCAGGCGGATTTCTGAGTTGGAGGCCAGACTGGTCTACAGAGTCAGCCAAGGCTATACAGAGAAACCCTGTCTCAAAAAAAAAATTAAAAATAAAAATAAAAATAAAAATAAAATAAAATAATTAAAAAAACAAGTATCACCCTCCATTTTAAAATCAAACAGAGGCTGAGCATGATGCGTATTATCTATTAATTCAGGCACAGAGGCAAAAGGGTTACAAGTTCAAGGACAGCCTGCGATACGTAGCATGGCTCTGCTGTTTCTTGCAGCAGACTCCATCCCTTCACGGAGCCTCTTCACGTAAGGCCAGGGGCACTCACTCCAGCAGTTGTTCCTGCCCACAGCCTCACACACACCTGGCTGATCATTAAGCTGCTTTGTGGTGAGCATGTAACCCACTCTATGCTCCATATCACATTATCATCTGTCTTTCTTATGTCACCCCCACCCTCCCCGAGTATCTATCTCTGGGTAACACACTGAACTTGTTCCCTCCATATTCTTCTAGGCCACACACTGTCACCCCAGTAAAAGACCTTTCCCTATGCTTGCTGCCTGGGCACACACTCCCTGTACCATCCCTCTTCAGACCTTCGGGAGTTTTGGGTTCCCAGGTTCCTACCCACAATGGACACTCCCATCTGGCTAGAGCTCTGCTCCACATTCTGGCTTCCCTGGACCTCCTCCCTATGAGAGCCCCAGCCCACATGTCCAAGCCCTTTGAGGGTCTTTTCCCCAACTCTGCTCTTGCCCAGTGTACTGCTCAGCACTCCAGAAACAGGTCTTGGGAGTCTCTGGCTGCCGAGGGAGCTGCTAGCCCTACCACGTTCCCATGCCCAGCACAGCCTATTTACCATCTCCACCCACACCGTCAAAATCATTCACTTCACGTCCCTCTGGGTCAGTCTCAAATGCCCCTTCCATGAAGCTTTCCTAAGCCCTCCAACCAACCAAGCCTCCATTCTACATAAGGATTTGCTTCAGCTTTCTAACTCACCTCAGGGTGGTTCTGGGCGGGACAGGGATGAGTCAGATACAGTCATGGCTGGCTGGCTGGCCTATCAGGCAATCAGAGCCAACATAGGAAGGCAAGACTTGGTGTGGAAACGCCACTCATTACAAATGGGGAAAATGACCTGGGCCTGGGCATGCCTTTAATCTCAGCCCTCAAGAGAGGCAGGCGGATTTCTGACCCAGAGGCCAGCCAGCCTGGTTTATATAGTGAATTCCAGGCCATCTAAAGCTACATAGCAAGGCCCTGTCTCAAAAAAAAAAAACTTTGAGTGGCCATGGAGACTGCTGACTTTCTCACACCCTGGCTTGGATTATTTGTTCATTGATTTGCTCCCAGAGAGTTGAGCAGTCCGCTATTCTGCAGCAACTCATATGCAAAGAGAAACAAAGGGCAACCAGGCAATTTGAGCTGTGGAGGACTTTGTGGGAAAGGCAGGATGAGATGCATCTGGGGGACAACGAAGGCGCTGACATGCAGAAGGGAGAGGTCTCAGAGGGGGAAAGACCGGCACAAGTGTCAAGGCCAAAAGGCACAGGGCAAAGAGGCAAAACAGCTAGGGGGAGAGGCCTGAGGTTTCTCTGGGATCCCACTCTGCAGCGTGAGCCCAGGGCTGTGTCCAGAATACCTGCCTGCTTCTCCCTAGGCATCTCATAGCGGCTGCTGCCAGAACTGTCTCAAGGGACACTCACATCGCCTTCCTACATTACCGTGTCAGACCTGTCCTGAGACTGGCAGACACTGATGGGCTCTGGAAGCAGAAAGTGATCTATCCCTAGGGAGAAAGGACATGATTTGGGGCAGTGCTTTTCAATTTCTCCTCAGCCCAGGAACTCTTTGTTCAAATGAAACCTTATCTAGAAGTCTAGGATATCAAGCAGATAAGCAAGGGGCCAATCAGCCCAGGCTGAGGTAGGGAGGTCCTGCTCCCCACTCCCAACAGCAGCCCTTGGGAAGGAAGCTCAGATTTGAAAATCACTGACTTAGGAAGTCCTTGGGGCTGATAATAGGGGTCCTGGCAAGAGGAGTCTTCCCTTAGAGTCTTTATTCTTTCCAAGATGAACTACAGCTTTGCCCAACTTTGTGCCCCGCCATCCCCTAAGTTATAGCTAGCCCTACCAAACCCGTTTAGCCAGTAAGCCTAACAGCTCTCCTGTCTTTTAAACATCTAAGAAATGTTCATCCCCACCACCATGGGGAAGTACAAACTATCACAAACTCCTGTTCACCAATCACATTGATAAAGTCTGACCAACAAAGGCTTCTGAAAAGGATGAGGGAAGCCAGGGATGATGACTCATAGCTTTATCTGTCACACCTGGGAGATACAAGCGGAAGGAGCAGATGATGAAACCAATATTAACTCAACAATGAGTTCAAGATCAACCTGGGCTATAGCAAGTTCAAGGCCAGCCTGAGCTACATGAAACAATACCTTAAAAAAAAAAAAAAAAAAAAAAACCCCCCCGGGCAGTGGTGGCGCACTCCTTTAATCCGAGCACTTGGGAGGCAGAGGCAGGAGGATTTCTGAGTTCAAGGCCAGCCTGGTCCATAGAGTGAGTTCCAGGACAGCCAGGGCTACACAGAGAAACCCTGTCTCGAAAAACAAAAACAAAAACAAACAAAAAACCAACAAATAAACTTAAATCAACAACAACAAAGAGCAAGGGTTGGGGCACTGAGTGGTGAAGATAATGGGCCCTCCTACAGGTGGCCCTTGGAAGTATAAATTAGCCTGAATAGAATTATCAGAGCTTCAGCTTAATAGATCAAAATCTTGTTTTTATTTATTCATGTTAATTAATTAATTAACTAACCATGTGAGGGTGCACTCATGCCCCAGTGCGCATGTGAAAGAGGACAACTTTCAGGAGTCAATTCTCTCCTTCTACCTCGTGGGTCACAGGGATTGATGTCAGAGCCTCAGGCTTGGTGGCAAGTGCCCTTACCTGCTGAGCCACATAGCTGGTCTCTAGATGAACTTTAGAACCACAGCTGGGTGTGGTAGTGAATGTCTGTAACCCCAGAATTTGAGAGACCAAGGAAGTGGACTACTGTAAATTTCAGCTTGAGGCAGCCAGGACTACATAGTGATTTCTAGCCAAGCCTGAGCTATAGTATAACTGAGACTCTTGTCTCAAAAATACTAAAATAAACACGTAAAGGTACTAAAAAGAAAAAAACTTAAAAGGCCAGCCTGAACTGCTTAGCAATTCTAAGATAGGGAATAAGAAAATCAGAAGAGATAGAGAGGGAGGGTCGTGGCTTAATCAGTAAACTGTCTCCAACAACCATGGAAAACAAGGGCCAGCAGCATGTGCCCACGATGCCAGCACTGCTGAGGTAGAGACAGAGGGATTTGTGCGATGCCTGGCCAGACAGCTAATTAACCAGTGAGCTCCACATTTACCCAGAGGCTCTGTCTCCAAAAAATAAGGTGGAGAAGAGATTGAGAAAGACAGCAATGTCTGGCCTCCACCTGAATACCTGCATGCACAAATGTATACATACATACATACATACATACACACACACACACACACACACACACACACACACTCTCTTACACAGAGTCATGGGTTTAGTCCCTAGCACTTCACAACAAGAATAAACAAAAGTAAAAAGCTAGGACAGTGACACCCATTTTTAATCCCAGTACCCAGGAGACAGAGGCAAGTGGATTCCTGTGAATTCAAAGCCAGCCTGGTCTGTATAAGAAGTTTCAGGCTAGTCAAGGCAACATAGTGAGATCTTACCTTAAAAAATAAAATCAAGCTGGGCACCTAAATTCAAAGCCCTTGGGAGGCAGAAGCAGGCAGATCTCTAAGTTCAAGACCAGCCTGGTCTACAGAGTGAGTTGTAAGACAGCCAGGGATACATAGAGGAACTTTATTTTGAAAAAAAACTTTTAATTAATAAAGATGAAAGGCTTTTGCTTTACTCTATACATCTACTTCCAAGAGTTTACTCTTACAGTCTTTTGTTTTGGGATGAGGGGTGAGGTCGGTGTAGCCCTAGCTGATCTGAAACTTCTGACAATTCTCCTGCCTTGGCCTTCTGATTGCTGAGAGTATGGGCATGTACCGCCATGCCTAATTTTTAGCATCTATTTATAAGATTATTCATTGTACCACCATTTACAGTATCAGAGAATGCGAAAAAAAATTAAATGCCCACCAGTACAAAGCTTCCTAAAAATAAATTGCCCTCATCCAACACAATATTCTGGCTCCATGAAAAAAAAAAAAAAAGCAAGAAAAACAACGTTTAAAATGGAATGGTATGCACACACTATTGCTAAAAGACTGAAGCTAGGGCCAGCAGGATGGCTCCGTGGGTAAAGCTGCTTGCCACCCAAGTCTGGCAATTTGCGTCCCACCCCTGAACCCAGGCATACTGGTTACTAACTGTCAACTTGACACAACCTAGAATCCTATGAAGAGAATCCAAATGAGGATCATCTGGAACAGACTGGCCTGCAGACGAGTCTGTGAGGGACAATCTTGATTGTTAACTGGTGTAGGGAGTTCTGGCTCACTGCCGCTCCCTTCTCTAGGCAGCAAATCCTGAAGTGAGCCGGAAGAAAGCCAGATGCAAGCAGCAACACAAGAGACGCATTGTGGCCTCTCTGCTTCTCACTGTGGACGTGCTGTGCGGAACAGAACGTGGGCTCCTGCTTGACTTACCGTAATGACTGACTAGAACCTGAAAGTGTAGGCTGGATTAACCCTTCCCTTGCCTATAGGGCTTTTGGTCAGGATGCCTCAGGACACCAACAGAAAGGAAACAAGAGCACCATGTAGTTAGGAGGAGAGAACAGACAACACAAAACCATCCCTGACCTGCACATGAGCTCAGTGGCACGCATGCGCTGACACACATTTTGTTCACACCCACACACAATAATAAAAAGTTTTTAATGTAAGGGGTGGCGTGGGAGCAACAAGATGGCTCAGTAAGAAAAGATGCTGCTTACCAAGCCTGACAATCTAAATTCAACCCCCAGAACCCACATGGTGGAAGGTGAAAACTGACTCCTACAAGCTGTCCTCTGATCACCACACATGGAGCCCATGCATGTGCAAGTGCAGACACACAGACACAAATAACGTAATAAAAAAAGAATTGTTGGGGGGGAGGCTCTATGCTCTTAGAGGAGAAGGGGAGGAAGGACAGAGAGGTGGGGACCAGGAGGTGGGGACAGTAATCAGGATGTAAACTGAATTTAAAAAAAAAAAAAAAAGACAAAGCAAAAAGAATGAGGTAATGAGTTCAGGCTGAAGAGATGGCTCAAGTGTTAAGAGAACTGACTGCTCTTCAGGGCTCCGTTCCAAGCGCCACTTAGCTATTCACAACGTCCTGTAACACCACGGGGACCCAACATCCTGTTCTGAACTCTTTGGCACATGGTGCCATTAAATGCACATGGTGCACACACAGACATGCAGGTGAAACAATAATACATTAAAAAAAAAAAAACCCTCAAAGACTAGAGAGCAATGTATGCATACAAACTTGTAATTAAAGGCTCAGTGATTCCTGCTTGCGGAATTTTCTAGATGATCTTGACATCCCAAAATAAAGTGAGCCTCTTTCCTGTGGCCTACCTGGAAGTAGGTAGGTTCCTCTGTGGAACCTCTACTGACTGACTAGCCAGAGCAGCAGGTCTGACGTACAGCCTGACCCTAGCCTGTTCTGTACTGTGTGCCAGACAGGCCAGGCTGGTTTCCTGGTGGGACTGGAAGTTCCTGCTCTGCTCAGACTGGCTCCTGCATCATCCCTCCATCTGTGTACACCCCAGCTGCACTGTCTTGTTTTTGGTTTTAAGTCTCCCACCCCCAGCCCCTGAATCTCTACCTCTCTCTTCTTTCCTGCTGAGAATTTAACCCAGGGCCTTGAGAATTGAGCAAATGCTCTACCACTGAACTAGAACTCCCTTCTGGAGACATGGTCTCACTATATGGCTCTGAAATTCACCAGGTAGACCAGACTATCTTTGAATTTAGAGTGCTGGGACTAAAGGCATACACCACCACACCCTGCCAACTTCTATTTTTTTTTTTTTTTTT
>JADRCD010218968.1:0-20340 GCA_019843815.1 Montemys delectorum
GTCTGGGTGTTAGCAGCATAGTGGGTGGAAAGTAAGAGATGGCAAGCTGTGCTCTTTGATGCAGGGTAGAATGAAGGCATGGGGTCTGGGAGCCTATCAACGGCAGTGTCTGGGAGAGCTGTGTCGATAGGTGCTTATCGGAGTTTGTATTTGTATTGTTCTGCATTCTATATATACTCTGAAATCAGATCTTTCATAGCTTTCATTAAAATAACTATATTTTCTTTGCCTCTGTCAGTGACACACCATAGCTAAGGACAAAGACACTTTGCTCAGGTAAAATGGCACCTTCTATGAAGTTGAACTAATAGGAACTTCCTCAGTTTTCCCTTAGGATCATGGGAAATGCTCCACCTATCCCCCAGGCACATACTCACTTTCATACAAACCGTCCTAAATGAACACAAACTCTCTAGCAAGCAATTACGTCATCAGACCTATAGCCTGTGGCTTCCTGCCATAGGTAGTGGGAAGAAGAGACAGAAAGACCTCCCATGAGTGCTAATTACTGTGTTTCCTTCCCATCTCCTCTGCCTGTCCACCTCAGCCACTGCTTTCTCAGTAGTTAAAAAAAAAAAAAAAAAAAAAAAAAAAAAAAAAAAAAAAAAAAAAAACATAGAAGCTTTCACCAGGAAGGACTCTCAACATTCAGGGTTGACATACTTCTTGTCTGTCATTTAGCATCACTTATCAACCACGCTGCTGATCATCCCTGGGAGAGGAACAGTTTCCAGTATCTGAAGGATAGCACATGGGCCCTCCTTCTACACACCTCTTATTATTACAGAGGATCACGGCCATTTCTTGCACAAGGAGGGATGTTTTTTCCTCATTCCATTTTTCTAGAGAGGAAAGTGCAAATGTAAGAGGGACTTACATTTATTTACACGTAGAATTAATTCCAAGTTCCCATTTGCAGAATCAAGCACGGCTCCGGGGGCAGATCTAATTTGGGTAGAGAGGGAGTGAAGAAAAGACAGACAGAAAGTGGGCATCAAGTGGTCTGGGCTCTTGGTTTGGTTCTTGTTTTGGCACTGGGGAAACTGCAGTGCCTGCTCCCCAGCCCCAGCTCAGCTTTCGATTATAAAGAGTAGAACAGAGCAAGGTTGTTGTGTACACCGGTGTCACATGGGTGGGGTTGTTGCTTTCAGAACAACAAGGAGGCAGGGTTTATGGTATACAGCTGGCCATGGAGACAGTTTTAGCTAATCTCAGTAGGAGCAATCTCTATAGAGGAGCAATCTTTAGGCTGCACACACCCATGAGGAAGAAAGTATGGTAGACATCTTCTGTGTATACTGTCAACATCCACATATGGATTAGAAGGGAAAGCTTCACCCCTGAGCTTCACTTCTGGAGAGAAGGCTGCTGTTCATCTGTGGCTCAGGGTCCTCGACACAACTGTCTTCTGTCAACATACACAGTCACTTGGAACTTTACTCACTTATGGCGTCCTCTGCTCTTTCTACTCAGCCTGGTGTTCAAAGCCTTCTGTATGACTTCTCCAGTAAATTCTCCTCTCCTTAGTGCTGTCTTCTCTGTCTCTTCTAGTCCATTTCTACCTAGAGTACTGAGACTTTGTGCCATATTGTAGCATCTTCCTTGTATTGGCTCATTCTTGAAGCCTTTCAGAAACCTGTCTGGTTGTGTGTGTGTATGTGTGTGTGCGTGTGTGTGTGTGTGTGTGTGTGTGTGTTGAGAGAGAAAGAGAGAGAAAGAGAGAGATTTATTAACACTGACTTTACTGTATATTACTTCTTTTAAGTAAAGTTTCTACATCTTCCATAGTGCTTTGTACAGTATCATGATGCAAAGGATGTATAAAGTAGCCATCTACTGCATAGGTGCCAATAGACTTTTATAACATTCTTTAAGTACTTAGAAGAATGTCTATACCAGAGAAAATTTTTTAAGATCTAAAATTTGCTGACTGACTGACTGATTGATTGCTTGAGGAATTATGCTGGTCTGGCAAAGTGTGGGTAGTAGATTCTTTTCTAAGGTTCATGACTTCACTTGCACTTGGAAATTGTGTAGGATTCCAGTACCAGGCATGGTTTCCTCCTATGCCCTAGGCTTAAATCCTGTTAACAGCTGTTGGTTGCCACCATCATGTGAGTGCCACTATTGCATCTTCATGCATTTGTTGTCATGCTTGTCATTACCATGTTTTATAGATGTCACAGCTAAGCAGGACTGTTTGACTGCTTCTGTCCTTAGGCATCTTGTATCGTATTTTCTGGAACCATGAAAGCTAGATGACAGGAATGAGCTTTCATAGAAGATCCAGCTCAGATCATCCAAGTTCTCTGTGTGACATCTTCATCGATAAGGGCTCATCCTCAGTTCTTGAGAGAAAACCAAAGGCTATATCTATAATCTATATTTTTTGGTAGTTACTTGGTCTGCCCTGACCAGTCACCCAAAAGGACATTTCTTGTGCCTTGTTCAGTTTATTGGTAGTTGTTGGTGGTTTGTGGTTCTTGAGGGAAGCATTGTCTTTTCCTCCCGCAAGGTGTGTGTGTGTGTGCGTGTGTGCACTCACACACATGTGTTTATATACATATATAAACATACACATATATGCAATGAGTATAATTTTAGATAAATATAAAATAATACTCCTTAAGGCTTTATCAAACAACCTTGGTGTTGTTTCTTGTCCCACCTACTTTAGTATTTATATCTCTCTCTTCTCTCTCTCCCTCTCCCTCTCTCTTCCCTCTGCCTTGGGTGGAGGTCCCTCCCCATTATTCTATCTCCCACTTCATATCACCTGTATTTTACTATCCCCTACCCAATCTTCCTCCTTGGTCCTTCATACTTGACTAGTTTCTGTGGTTATCCCATGTTTTATACTCACATCTAAGGATTTGGAGATAGAACCTGCAGATGGGAGAGAATACACAGCATTTGTCTTTCTGTGTCTGGGTTATCTCACTTACTATAATATTTGCTAGTTCTATCCATGTACCTGGAAATTTCTTCATTTCTTCATTGATCAATTTTGTTCATACTGGGACATGAGTCAAGTTTTACACATGCTAACCAACTGCCCTATCTTCAAGCTGCATTCACTGCTCATGGAGGATTTTAAGGCTAAGTAATTACTTTTGATGAATAGAAATGAATATTCAAATTCTTTGATTACATAAAGCGTTGTTCTCATTTTAGGAGCATCATACAAAAGAACTATGATCTGTTAGTTACAGGTTATATTTCCCTTTTAGCCTATTATTATAATTCTAGGAGCTATCCAGTTTCCTTTTAAAAATGTGACTGAAGTTACTAGAAACTAGCAAGCCATCAAAGTGAAGACTTTGGCATCCATGGTTGAAGGAAGAGGCAATGATATTTAGTATTTTTAAATTTTTGCATAGGAGTCTTCAGAATCAAGGAAGTTTCAATAGATGTTGAGTACCCCATATTCATATTCAAAATGCTTGAGACCACATGAGTTTTACATGTCAACCTTTTAAAAATTTGAAATATTTTAATATACATAGTGAAATTACTTGAAGATTGGACCCAACCTTAACCCCAAATCCATCCCTGTTCTGTACACACATAGTCTGCAGGTGAAATTTGTAGAATATGTTTTATCATTTCACAGATGAAATAAATCGTCACCTTTTTACTTAGATCTCTGTTGACTCAAGCAGTTGCAGAAACTTGAACATTTTTGGACTTGGAGTTTTCAGACTGATGATGCTCAGGTGAATTGGATAGCCATAGAACAAAATGCAGCCATAGCTTGCTCCTCTTAGGACACACACACAGCAGAGTAGAGCCCTGCACCAGACGCAAGCATCCCCGCTTCTGCTATGTGAGTAGTGAGAAGCCTGAGAGGGAAGCTTCCAGAGAGCAGAAGGAAAACACTAAGAGGTGCACACACCAGTGGTACAGGGAAGTTCAAGCATTGAGGTAGACACAGCCAAGCCTCACAAAGGGCTCACGCCAGATGCAACGTATTGATCCGCTTGCCATAAAGGGAGAAGAGATTGTTTTCACTTGGCCATCATGAGAAATGTTTGGGTTTGAAATCCTCTGCATGCTGTTCTAACCAATTACATTTATTTACTTAAAACTCAACAAAGATAATCAAATTTTATATGGGGCAGAATGTAATTGCAGTGAATGCAGTAATGCTTTTGAATTGTAGACACAGGCACTAATGGACACAGACCACAGTTCGAGGAGGAGGAAACCTTGGTCCTAGGAGATGTGAAATTGAGAGCATAGGCTTTGCCCTGAGCTGCTGGATGGTCACCAGCACTTTCACAAAACAAGCGTTTAATTTCTTGAAGAAAAGTGATGGTAGGCACTGTTGATGCTTCTGTTTGACTCATTCATTCGCTGTTACAGGACACACAGTCTGAGTGGCTATTGTCTTTGAACTGGGGAGTATGCTGGTATGTTTTCGTATGTTTTCATAGTATCCATATATTAGGGGGAAAGACAGGCGATCCAAATAGCAAGACCAATTCTGTTTCTTGCCTAGAAGTTAGTATAGGAGACTCCAGGCCAATGAAGTATTCTCACTCCCACTGCAGAATGCTGAGATCTGTTCTTACTATTTGAGGCAGACATCGTCCCAGTCAGTTCCACCTCTGGACATGCTATGCAGTCTCCTCTTGTATGACACTAAGCAGCAGTGTCTCCCAGCACCCGGTTCTAGTTGGAATCTCTGATATAGTCACTAAGTGGGGTCACAAGGTCACTGACTTGCCCTGACCATCGAGCCAGAAGGAGCCTACAGCTCATGGTCCATAAGCACCTCAGGGGCACATGTTTCTGAGCCAAAAAAAAAGCCATCTGAGGTATCTGAGGGGAGAAATAGCCATGCAGAAGCAGTAGTTCAAACTGTGTCTCTTACAGGATCTAGAGAAAGTCACTGAACTATGAGAGGCATGTAAGAGCACAGAGCAGGGTGCTCCGCCTCACACTACATTGCCCAGGGCCATGCAGACAAAAGCAGCGTTGGGCTAGAATCAAGAGACAGAACTCAGGAAGTAGTTTGCATCTTGGTGAACTGAGAAGGTTCCTATTGTCACTAGGAAAGATATGTATATAGAGGCGGCAAGAACAATATTCAGGATGGGTGTGACTTGACCTGTTTGAGTGCCAGTGAACATGGCTGGAAAATATGACCCAGCTGGAGCAGATGTTCCCCTCTTAGAAACAAGCTGGGTTCAAAGATAAAAGCATATGAATTATAAGAGCCATGGTTCATTCTAGGATTGCTTATCTGTTAGTAATTTCTGAAAATAACAAATCTTTGTTTAGAAGAAAGTATCCCAATACCTTAGCCGAAAAGCCATAAGTCAGTAATTTTGTCATTGACCTTGAACTGTTAAAACTTATTTTCCCAGAATTTCAAGTAAAATAATTCACAAAAGTAGCAGTTCCCACTGCATCCAGCATAGTTAATTTTATCCTTGGCATGGTTTGATAGTAGGGAAATCCCCGGGGAGAGGCCAGCAACAGCTTCTGTTGGGATGTTCAGGCTCAAGGGCCTCTGGGCTGTATTTCTTTTTGACAAGTGACTGACTGTGGCCATGTAGCTGTTCCTATGTTTTCTGCAATGTCAATGTCATTTCCAACAGGTACACAGTCACAGCTGTGGCCTGTCCAAGATCTTCCTTTTGTACCAAGGCTCTGCTAGGTTTGAGCTACTACTGAGCCTTCACTATTCATTTTCACCTTGCCTCAAGTTTGATTTTTTCTTCCTCCTCCATCTCACCCCTTCTGTGTAACCTTCTCCATCTCTACGAAGCCACTGGTCAGAGTTTTGTTCCGGTGGCTTTGGTGTTTGGATCTGTTCTTTTGTAAAGAGAGTAATGGCCTTTGGCTTTTGGGTTCCTTCACAAGCTGGTGCTTCGAGGCTTCCCTGGGATCTCAGGAGGATCTACACAGATTCCCTGGAAATGACAACATTTCCTGAAGGTATGTCAGGGGAGTAGAGGGTCCACCCAACATGACTCCCCTGCCAGTGTTGGTTCAAACTTCAGGTGTCTGACACCAAGTAGTTTTTTTTTAAAAGATATATTTAAACACAAATGATGAAAAATTATTCTTGTGGTGAAGATAACTCAGTTTCTCACGTGTACAACAAAGCACACACCTAAATCTCCTTGAGGAATAAAGTAAGCTAAATACAGATCACACCTCACTTCATGGAAACTCTTTGTAAAGTACACATGACAACTTCCATAAAGATAGATTCTATAGATTGACTGAGAAAAGCAAGTTTATAAGAAGGATGTGGAGAGGGTACAGTGCTAGAGGAGAATCTCCAGCTGCATAGATTCCAAGATCCCCAAGCTAGGAAGCATAGCCACTTCAGCCTTCTGGGTGGAGAACAGGTTTGCATTCTTTATCTTGAAGGAACAAGCATCTGTGCTTAACATTCAATGCCTTCTCACTGCCCTGCCTTCCAGGTACCCCTCCCACAATCCTTTTCCTCTCAGAGGGTGAGGGCCCCTGGATATCACCCCACCCTGGCACATAAAGTCTCTGTGCCTAGACACATCCTCTAGCATTGAAGCCAGACAGGCCACCCAGGTAGAAGAGCATATTCCGCAGATAGGTAACAGCTTTTGGGGTAGCCTCCACTTTCGTTGTTTGGAACCCACATGAAGACCAAGCTGCATATATACTGCATATGTGTATCTGCTACATATGTGTGAGGAGGCCTATGTCCAACCCATGTATGCTCTTTGGCATGAGAATACAGGACCCATCATTCTGCTGCATACAAGAAACACACCTCAGCAATAAAGATAGACCTTACCTCAGAGTCAAGAGCTCCAAATGGACCTAAGAAGCAAGCTGGCGTAGTCATTCTAATATCTAACAAAATAGACTTTTAACCAAAATTAATCACAAGGGACGGGGAAGGGACACTTAATAGTCATCAAAGGAAAAATCTACTAAGATGACATCTCAGTTCTGAACACTTATGCCCAAAACACAAGGGCACCCACATTTGTTAACAACAACAACAACAACAACAACAACAACAACAACAACAACAATGAACATTACTAAAGCTTTCACCATCTGACAGGTCATCCAGCCAAAAACTAAACAGAGAAATAATGAAACTAACAGACATTATGAATCAAATTGACCTAATAGACATCTATAAAATATTTCACCCAAACACAAAAGAATAGACCTTTTCAGCATCTATTTTTTTTTTTTAAGAAAAAAAATGTGAACGTAGGCCAAGGCTCAGTGCATTGCCTGCATGGCTAGTCTATTATAAGCAAGCAAGCATAGCAGAATTATAACAATACCCGGCACAGGACAAGAAAAAGGGAAAACCATCTTAACCATGATGGCAGTTCAAAGTTCACTTGAGACATTTTGTATATCTTCTTATGCAGCTAATCAGTTTGGCTGTCGATTCTGACACATTAAAGAACACATTCCAGGCAATTGTTGACAACCAACATTATGCGTGAGCAAGAAATATTCCATAGTATCTCTATTTTGTAAAACTATGGCTCTCAATTCACTTGTCTCTTGATCTACTTCTGCTAACATTATTTTTGCTGTAACATGGCTTGTTTTACTAATCATACAGTCATTTTTCTCAAAATGTCTCTTTCTATTCCAGTAATCATTCCTGGGACTGCTAATAAAAAAACATTGTGGCAACAGCCATTACAGGATCCAATAGATGCAAAGAAGTATCATAATTTTTCAGGGAGAGCTCTCTTAATTCTCTTGAAAATTTCACAGATCTATTGAGCAAAATGGGTGCAATATGGCCTACCACACATAAACCTTTACAACCCACAGGAAGGGCAATATAATAGCAGCCTCCACCCAGAAAGCCCATCCCAAAGGCAGTTGTTTACCACAGGGAAAGGTAGGATTAGAGGTAGGATTATGATAAGAATGAAAATAAGTATGTTTATACCAAAAAAAAAACCCCAACATAATGAAAAACACCATTAACAGACATATTGAAAGAAGTCCTATGGATATGGGTACAAGTGGATTCTACTGTGTCTCCTGTTACTTGTACAATACATATACAATATATATTATTACATATAAGTAACTCTTATGCTATACAGATTTCTTTTTAAGAGCTCCAGAATAAACAGGTGTCCTCTGTTACAAAAAGACAGCATCAAATGAAACCAGATGTTATTTTACAGACAGTTGACAGCAGAAAGCACTATTGTGGGTACAATGACATTAACTTCAGTAAAGACTACATCAGCTATTCCTTTCTTCATCTTCATACAACTATAGTTTTCACTCACTCTCAGAGTACTTAAATGTGTTAAAAAACCTGGAGCATAGCATATGGATAGATCAGTTAGATTAGTCCAAACAAAAATCGTTAATTTATGTGATTAATATTTGTGTATCATCTTTTGTCCAGACAACTGGTTCTAAAAGATAAAATCAATTCTTAGCATGGCAAAACAACATCATACCACGTCCTCTATGAAAGATGTGCCTTTTATCCCTCCTGAAAAAATAATTTGGATTCTACATTGACAAGCTGAGAATTAACATGTAATACAGTCAGCAAATATAACAATATCATTTTGGGGTCAGTAGTATAGTGTCCTTGCTGCCTCCCCATGGTCTTGGCTTGACAAGTTAAAATCTTGGTGTCTTCCCAAGTCATTAGTTTTTTCTTCCTCTTGGAATGTCTCCTCTTGATGGGTTCAGACACTTCATTTGTACAGTGGTGTCTGGGATGCTGTCTCGGTCAGATGCACTGGAGCAGGAGCCATCTGAGACTTCATTCATCTCATGGACAGAGATAAGCAAAACATCGCTCAGAAGAACATCTGGCTCTTTTCACTGATTAGTTTCTAGGTCTTCCCATTTGATGTGTATCCAGGCTGTGTCTCCTTTAGGCCAAAATGCTTTGGATTAGCAACAGAAGTGTTGTCCTCCTTTAAAATGAAAAAGTTTGAAGTAAGCATGGCTCAATGTGCCATTTAGGTGGGTGTATATGGCCCTTTTTATTTTTGAAATTTGTCATTTAAGTATGTGATCATGTCATTTCACAATAGCTTGACCCCATTGGTTGTCAGGGATTCCAGGAATGTGATAATATTCCATGAATTGCAAACTTCCTTTAAGTCTTTGCTAATAAGCCGGACCTTTATTAGTTTTTAGTTGCAATGGGAGCCTAGAAAGGAGAAGATGTATAATAAATGATTCTTGACATCTGAGGTGGCTTCACCTCCATGAGCAGAAGCAACAGTTATATTAGAAAAGGTATCAGCTGTTACATGGGCATATTTTAAATGTCCAAGTTCGTTGAAATCAGAAATATCTGTTTGTCAAATGCCACTAGATTTTTAACTCTCAAGGATGAATCCCCTTTAAAGGGAATCTTTAGGCTAATGATTACCTATGGATCGTGTAAGATGTTAATGCTACTGCCAGTTATTATCAGCAAGGAACAAATAATCAACCTGCATTTTATTTATTTATTTTTTTGGATATTTTCTTTATTTACATTTCAAATGTTATTCCTTTTCCTGGCTTCTCCTCTGAAAACTCCCCTATTCCCTCCCCCCTCCCTCTCCTCACTAACCCACCCTCTCCCACTTCCTGGTCCTGGCATTCCCCTACACTGGAACATAGAGCCTTCACAGGACCAAGGGCCTCTCCTTCCATTGATGACCGACTAGGCCATCCTCTGCTACATATGCTGCTGGAGCCATGAGTCCCACCATGTGTACTCTTTACTTGGTAGTTTAGTCCCTGGGAGCTCTGGGGGTACTGGTTAAATCATATTGTTGTTCCTCCTATGGAGCTGCAAACCTCCTCAGCCCCTTGGGTCCTTTCTCTAGCTCCTTCACTGGGGACCCTGGCACAAGGATTTCTGTTGGCTCTGGTGCCTCCTTTTCTTACCTTCAACAATTAAAATGTCAGTGAGGTTTTCAGTTATGGGCTAATGTTTTATTCCTTTAGCTGTTATCAATTATATTTTTACAGCTTATTATTCATTAGTTATAATTAACTTGGGTAAAAAAAATTTGATATCCCTCACTTGCAACTTCAAATTTCAAATGGAACTAAATTCTTTGCCTTAATTTTGATGACAAAACCTTACTTGATCCAAACTCAGAGGCTGTGTGTGTGTGTGTGTGTGTGTGTGTGTGTGCATGCGTGTGTGTGTGTGTGTGTGTGTGTGTGTGTGCATGTGTGTGTTGTTCATGTTTGGAAGTCCAAGTGCAACACCTTATTCCTCACGACAGTGTCTCTCACTTAACCTAGAACTTGCCATTTAGGGTAGACTCCCTGGTCCACAAAGCCTCATATTCCACCTGCCTCAGCCCACCACACCACCAGGACTTGGGTAACAAGCTTGTACTGGTTTAGGGAAAACTACTTTAATGTGGATGTTCTCCGTATGTGCTTGAGAGAGCTGGTGGTGGCCTGCTGTCTGCTTCTGATGCTGCATCAGAGTTATGGGTGCATAACACATACCTTGGGAGATTTGAGAAATGTGGCTTATGAAGCACATCTAATTCTTAGAAATCTGAGCATAGAAATGATATTATCTTCATCTCTCTTCTCCATAGACTCCCACCCAGTAGGAAAGAGTTTCCCTAGGGAACAGCTGTCAACCTTTTTTTGTTTGTTTGTTTACCTTGACTACTCCAAGAAGTACACTTTGTTTCATGATCCATTACAACACACATTTAGTTTCAATGTTTTCAAAAATAAGTAATTATAAGAACCTGCATTTGGACCTCCAGGAACATCCTGATAGCTAGCTGTAGCAGTATATGTCTGTCACCCCAGTGCTGGTGGCGTGTTGAGCTAAGGCAGGTGGATGCTGTGAGTTTGTTGACCATGGAGTCTAGACTAAGTGGCAAGGTCTAGGGGGAGTGAGATCATGTCTCAAAAAAAAAACAAAAAAAAAAAACCAAGGTATTACCTTCAGACTTCTACACATGCATCTGCACATTACAACACACACACACACACACACACACACACATACACACACACTATACCTTTCTGAGTCTTTTCTCTCAGCCTTTTCTTCCCTGAAAAAACTAGTGTCTTCCTCAACACTGTCAATGCAGGGCCTGCCAAAATCCTTGCGATATGAATTGCAATATGTGTGATATGTCTGCCAAGGCATTCACACCCATTTGTTGCGTTAATTCAGCAAGAATGAGGTTCACTTTGAGGTCTTGTACAGTACAGAGTTCATGATGATTACTTTATTCTTTGCTATATTTGAGTCATGACACACAAAGATTCTTCATTTTTCTGGTCCAGTATTTGTGAGGAGAGAAATGTCTTCTCCTGCTGTTGCATCCACTGTCTATCTCAACAAAATTAATTTCATCTTTCTTGAGATGGTCAATGCAACAGTCAGTTGGTTGCACAATTGATGTTTTTTATTATTTCTTTTTCTTTACTATTCTGTTTTACGTGTGTGGATGTTTGGCCTTCATGTATATCTGTGCACTGTGTGCATGCCTGGTGCCCACAGAAGCCAGAGAGGAAAGCAGATCCCCTGAAACTGGAGTTGCAGGTGCTTGTGAGCCACCATATGGGTGCTGGGAATCAAACCCAGGTCATCAAAAGAGCAGCCAGCGCTCATAATCATGGCACCATCTCTCCAGTTCCAAGACTAATATCTTTGGTTGCCATTAGCATAGCTCTTGTGAACCTAAGTCCAATGGGCCCAGCCTCTTCCCCAGTCAAACAATGTCATCACTAACAAAAGATGTCAAAGAGCCTCCGGGAAGGAGATAGTTCAGAGAGATAGGGTTAGCCAGGGGATACAGATAAGGAGGGAGTCCTGGGACCAAGGCACTAGAGAGGACTTTGGATTGGAGATGCTGAACCCAGGACATGATTCAGGATCTTTCCAAGAGAGGCATGGAGCAAAAGGGATGAGTGCCAGTGCTCCTGTTCTTGGACTCTGTTTTCTTTCTCTCTGTTTATGTTTGTCAGCCATAATTGTGCATGCTGGTAGCATGCCAGTGGGCGTGTATGGAGACAGACATGCTCATTGCCAGTCCTCATGATGTGCTGCTCTCACAGGGTTCATGCAAGGCTGGCAATGCTCGAGGAAAGTGGTCTCAGGAGTCATAGAGTGGGAAAATGTGGGTGCCAGGTACCTGTAGCACACTCGAGGAGAGCAGCAGCCACAAAGACAAACAAAGGGCAATGCCCTGAGCCCTGCATCTGCCCCTCCGCTGCTGTGACTCTCTTGAGCCATGCAAAGCCACCATTCCTTTGAACAGGCCCTTCCAAGATGACACCAGTGACTTCCAACAGCACACTGGCGTGAAAATGAGGTGTGTTCACAGTGGAATTGTGGCAGTGAGCTCAGAGGATTGAAATGTTTAAGTAGCAATGTAGCTCTATAGTACACAAACCCAAGAACTAATAGGGGCACAAACTATACCCTGTGATACTTATGACCCCGAGCTTAACTCTTATCTCAGTAGGAGAATAGGGCTTAGTTTCAAGTTCACAGAAACAAAACAATCCTCAATTATTTTAAGACTGAGTCATTATGAGTCATTAATTATAGAAGCCCTTGACCTGAGTACTGAAAGAAATTGTGAATCTAATTTAAGGTTTGCTCCATTCACATCAAATACATTATTCTGATTCACGTGACTGACTATCTGTGGGGAGATAAATATTAAATTAAAATACTGTGTGTGTGTGTGTGTGTGTATGTCTGTGTGTGTGTGTCTGTATATGTGTGTGTGTGTGTGTGTGTGTGTGTGTGAGAGAGAGAGGGGGGGGGGAGAGAGAGAGAGAGAGAGAGAGAGAGAGAGAGAGAGAGAGAGAGAGAGAGAGAGAGGAAAACAGGTATTAGGTTTGTAAGTTTTTATAATTAGATATGCAGTCATTCCACTGCTCTTAATGTCACTGAAGGCCACTCAGGGGCACATACAGAGCCCTATTTAAGGTACACAGCAGAGCACTAACAGGTCATACTTTGTGAGCACCAGAAACTACCAGAAAAATATGTGAAGGCGTTTTGATAGCTCTCATGTGTTTAATGCATGGCCGTGTGTGGTGATCTAATTGTCTTACCACAATCCGCTTGTAGTTGACCTTTCTGCTAGCTCTGTCCCAGGGGGTCTGCTCTCCTGAGGTGAGTGACATAGAATGGCATTGACAGCTGTGCTTTTTTTTTTTTTTCTGGGATGGGGATGGAACCTAGAGCTCAGCACAGTGTTCAGTAAGTCCTCTACAGCGAGCTGCAGCCCCAGCCTGGACATCCCAGCCCATCTCTGTAGGGTGATCTTTCCTGATGTTTCTCCTTAGCACCTGAGAGGCCACTTGTTTTCTGTCCTGTTCCTGTCTACTTTTCCTTTCTTTATCAGGTTGGGTTTTCATAGTCAAAAGGACTTCTTAGATTTGGGAAGAGCACAAGAAGTTGTTTTATATGTTAAGAAAATAAAGCCTATGAGCACTTATTATTTTTTCTTTTTTTTTTTTTTAATTAGGTATTTTCTTTATTTACATGTAAATTTCTCCTTTCCCAGTTTCCCCTCCAAACAAACAAACAAACAAACAAACAAAAACAACAAGAACAAACCCCTGTTGCCTCCCCCCTCCCCATGCCTGCCACCCCACCCTCTCTCACTTATTGGCCCTATCATTCCCCTACACTGGGGCACAGAACCTTCACAAGGCCAAGGTCCTCTCCTTCTATTGATGATCAAATTTGCAATCCTCTACTATAGGTATGCTGCCAGAACATTCAGTCCCACCATATATAGTCCTTGGTTGGTGGTTGAGTCCCTGGGAGCTCTGAGGGTACTAGTTAGTTCATATTGTTGTTCATCCTAAGGGGCTGCAAACCCTTCAGCTCCATAGGTCCTTTCTCTAGCTCCTTCATTGGTGACAGTGTACTCAGTTCAATGGATGGCTATGACCTCTACATCTGTATTAGTCAGGTATTGTCAGAGCCTCTATGAGCGCTTATAACCTCGGGCTTTGCCACCCATACCCCAGTTCCCGAATAATGACTTGCAGGCTTAATATTTATTAACAATGCATGTGATCTTTTGCTAGGTTTGTTCCTTGACTAGCTTGTGACTTATTAAACCCCTTTAAACTATTATATGTCTGCCACATGGGTGGTTACCCCTCCTCAATTTCATATGTCTGACTTCCTCAGACTCTGAGTGGTGAATCTCCTTCCCCTATCTCCCAGAGTTCCAATCTCTCTACCAGAACCCCCACCTCCTACTTCCTGCCTTTTGTTAAATAGGCCATTGGCCTTTTGTTGACATGAAAGCAGGTGATGCTTCCACTCTGTACCCAAGAGCTTATCCCTACAAGCACTGCCTGCCTTCCCTTTTCTCTGGGTGTGGACTGAAATATCGATCCCAATTAGAGTCAGTAGAACTACGCACCATCATGGGTATGGGCTATAAGTTGATCATTAGCCTTCCAAGTCAAAGTAACCAACGTAATGGATTCCAGATGTGGTCCACACAAGGAGTTCTCAGCAATAGAAATGATATAGTACAGAAAAGACAGGCCTTTAAAAATGCTTAGACAAGGGTCGCACTATATAGCCTTTACATATCATTATATAGACCAGGCTGGCCACAAATTAACAGAGATCCCTCTGTCTTTGCCTCCAGAAGGTTTGTATTATAGGTATGGGCCACCACACACAGCCTAAAGATATGCAATTATATCTACTGTTATATTTTATAACAGGCTTAAGACCTGAAAATACATGTTTGGCAGTCTAGCCCATTTGACATGAATCTCTATAAACATTATGTATTTTGTACATTTGCTATACTTTTCTTGACTGCCGTTTTATTTGTGAGACATATCCAGTTTCATATATGTAGACCTTGGCCTAGTATTCATTTGCATTTGCCTTCACTGATGGTTTTATAGTACAGTTTCTGAACATGCCAATTTAATCTGACCTATTGGTAACAGAAAGTAGTCTTAATCGGTGATTTCGTTAAATTCCCTTTGCAGAGTATAATCGCTCTATGAAGAAATACGGTCATAGAGATCATAGCAAGATTGGAACGGAAATGCTTTACTATTTAAGATGATGTCTAACATTAAACTAGATAGTCATTTTTATATGTGAAATGTGTCATTGGCATGTGCCCGGGGAAAAGCATAAATCAGGTTAACATTTTCTTGAGAGATATACATTAATGCCACTGGTGTATGTAAACAGGATGTCTGGGAACATGGTTAACTGTTTTTACTTGAAATAAATTTTAATAAATTTACTTGAAAAAAGGTTACTATGTTGTTAAATGTTAAGTAATGTATGTTTATAGTTAGTTTGGAGAGCCTTATGCATATGTTTATTTACATTACTCTCTGGTGATGGTTAATCTAATTAATTCTGTTGATTTTAATCAACATACATGCAGAAATCATTCTCAAATCCTTCCTTTCTGCCACGATTTCCCTTCCAGGCATAAGCCTCATATGACTTCCAACTTGAACCGTGACCTCTTCCCATGTATGTCCTGAGTGGAGCTCTCCCACACCGAGGAGAAAGCACCTCCCTTCCCAGGAGCCTTTGCTGCTGTCCCATCTGTTGCCTTGATGGTCACATCCCTTGTTAACTCCCCATTCTTTAAAGTTATGATTTTATGAATTTATTACAAAAATCTGACCTTGGCTGATATAGCCATATCATCTGGCTTCTTATGAAATATTTATTTATTTTCATTTTTGAGAAGTTCATACCTAAATACTATATATACATTATTTTGACTCTTCTCTCTTCTCCTCCAACTCTATCTATTGCTTGCTATCTACTCCTTCAAAAGTTCATGACCCATTCTTTTAAAACTATTATTGTTACATGGATGCACACATACGTACATACAACCTACTGAACACATTTAGTGTGTACATTTTAGGTTTAGGGCTGAGCACATTGGATTGGATAACCTATGAGGGGCATTGTTGTCTCCTCCTGCAGCAGCCAATGGTTGCTTTTATCTTTATAAAGCTCTTTTTCTAGGGTGGCGTCCTGTGAAATTTCCCCTATCCAAGTTGACATTCTGTCTTTCTGACTTTAGTTCCTTCATACACCCTCTTCCAGCAATCCATGCTTTATAGCCAGTATTCCAGGCACACAATTAACATTAACATTGGCTAAGGACAAAAATAAGGACAAGATTTTTGATTGGAAGATTCTTGGAGCACTTTTTCTGTTTTCTACTTGGCTTTGGTTCATATTCATATTTGCATTATACTGTCTTCTAGCAGTTACTACATACTGGTTTTTAAAGGGCTTCATCCGGATGATGAACAAAGGCATCATACTGTGTAACATCAATGTGATTTATTAGGATGCTTAGAGTGGTCCATTTGGGTTCTTTATGGTTTGTGTCTAAGTATCCTGATTGCACCACCAAAGCTCCAGCATTCTTTGTTGCTCTGAAACCTCAGGAAGCACCGAGATCTGCCTACATCTCAGTAGATCTGAGAAGACTCCGAAGTTAGTGCAGAGCTGTCTGGTAGCCACTAGGCAGAACAAACAGCCTTGATTTTTAAATCACTAAGAAGATTAAAGTATGTAATAAGGTGTTTGACCATACAGATGTGAGATAACTTCCTCCCGTCTTCTTCCCTCCATAGCTTGAAGGGAGCTGATGCTGGCAATGGCATCAGGGTGTTTGTGCCTGACATCGGGATGTTCATTGCAAGTCTGACCATCTGGCTGGTCTGCAGAACCATTGTTAAGAAACCAGACACAGAAGAAGTAGCCCAATTTAATTCTGAGTGTGAAAATGAAGAACTGGTAAGTGTGAACACCTGCGTCTTTCTTCTTCCATCCCCAGAGCCTTCCCTGAGAGGCTGAGTGGAGTCAGTCTGCAGAGCCCTGAGTAGATCCCTGTGCATGAGGCACGAGTGGGCGTTGTTGCTATGCGGAGAGGTCTGGGTAAAGCTGCAGGGCAGACACTCATGTCTACCCCTTGTTGATGAGGACACAGGTGATTGACATGTGATTCCCATCTCTCATGAGGATCTCACCGTGGAGTCAGGAACAGCCTGCCTGTGCTTTCGTCACCTCAGTGATCAACTAGCCTCTCTGTGCCTGAGTGTTGTTATGTCAGGTGGCCAAGCCTGGAAAGTTATGGGCATGGCATTACAACCCACCTGCTCTTCGGGCCTGGGCTATTGCAGGATATTTTGAGAAGTAGTACACAGTAACTTTTGAAGAAAACTAGTCTTGATTGTCCCCTGAACTTTCCAGCCTGTGCAGTTTCACCCTGGGACTTGTGTAGCTGTGCTCATTACCTTCCTATTTAGTGTGTTAGCTCGGAATATCTGGACCAAGCCATTTTAAAATGCTCTGGAAGGGGGAAAGATTTCATTTAGAAAAGTGGGGGAGTGTTTTAAAATATATAATGACTGAAGACGTTTCAGGAGTACTCGTTGAGTGTGGAACATATTTGAAGTTGTGTCTAGGGGAGGCGACATGTCACAAGTCCTACCACACTCCCTCTTGACCCACACCAAGCATGGCCATCTCCTAAGGACTGCACATTGTGCTGGAAGTTTAGATGGCTCCAATATAAAAAGCAGATATAAAGATAAAACTTTGAAGAAAAACGAAAAGCTACCCAGAAATACTTGGTTTGGACATTGAAGACATGATATCTACAAGATGTAGTCATAAACTCTGGCAGGAAGTTAAATCCGGAGAGCAGAAATTAATTGTAATTTTGTATGTTAGGAACATTAGCCAGGCCTGCATCAGGAAGCACATACATTAGGGATGCTAAGCGTGCAAGCATCAGGAACTGCATGCGTTGGGCACATTAACTGTGCGTACATCAGAGAAAGAGAACCCTCAGTTATGGTAAAGGGTTTCCATACTTCACAAATAAACAGAAATTGCCACAAGTGTTTAGTTGTAACAAAATAATACAGAGAAAATATAATTTATAATATGAAAATTAGAATTATATTACTTCCTAAAATCTTATGAATTAAAGAAAGGCAACCATGCTGTGTATCCATAGTCTATCATTTGAGGGCAAAAGAAGATTCAGAGTGTAAACAGTAATGGCAGCAGTGGCTGCTAAGCAAACCTTTCATTTGTGTCTACAAACCTAAAATCAGATAGAACTTGGAGATATTTTTTTCTGTTGGTGTTGTAATTTTAAGATAGAAAATTTTAACAGGGTGCAGTTTTATATTGCATTATTATTTTAGAGTGTTTACAGCTTTGAAAAATGCCTTGATTAAACAATAATTAATAAAAATGTCCTAGTTTGTGGCAGTAAACACATTAGCTGAATTTTTGTGCATTTAGGATCTTCCTTATTGTTATCTATAAAGACAAGGCTGTGTTTTGGTGCTTGCCCACTTTACACGAAGTCTAAGGGATATTATTGGAAACTGACTGGCCTTTGAGGACAGACCCGGAGGCTAGCGCACAATTGCTGTGTAATATTAAAGACAATTTATTGGCTTACTTATTCTATAAAATGGGATCAGTAGAAAAGCATGTGTTCGCCATGTCTGAGGCCCTGGGTTCAGTCATCAGCACCCAAAATATTAGTAATGCACTACCTATTTGTAACAACTATAAATTGTCGTGCTGAGTAAGTGGCTCATAGCACGGTGTATGCTTATTGGAGATGCTTAATAAATTCCGGGTTCCTTTACTTATTGTGTTCTCTGATTTGAGAAGTTCAGAAACTTATTATTCATGGTCCTAAATCAACCTAACTCAGTGAGAAAAAAAAACCCTCTGTACCATGAATAATTCAATGTGATGATCATGAAGAAATGTTGTTCCTGTAGAATGAGTAACACAGGCAACAACCAATCCAGAGAGGGGTTGTAGTTAAGGGTAGTATACTTCTGATGAAGAACAGAGATTAGCCCAAACACATGTACTAGTTTTAAATCACACTTACATCCTGGACACACCTTGTTTTTATTTTATACTTAGAGCCCTGCAGGCACTGTCCTGTTTGAAATTGGTTTAATAGAAATTGTTTTAATGCAAAACAAACATATATATATATATATATATACATATATATATTAATCCCTTTATTCAATGATAACATATGATAGCTAGATTGATTTCACTAACAGCTCTTACTCTGAGCTTGGATAGTACTACATGTATCCATGATTAGAGGCTTCTTTCTTATTTTAATTGAATGTGATTGGGGATATTAATTCCTATTTTCTTAGCACTTTCCAGCCAAGTGGGCAGGACAGAGGAAGGGCGCTGAGTGGGGCATTCACCATGAGGGAAATACTTCTGACTTGACGATCTGGAGTCAGTGTGAGAGAGATGGGAATACACAGCCAAAGTAAGCAGAGGAGTGTATTTCTTTTCTGAAGGGCCCTTCGTTCTTCCTGCTCCTTCTAAATCTTGGCTTTGGCTCCCTAGCATGTTTAGTTCTGAAGATGTAGGAGAATAGTATTTGCTGCAATTGTTTCTTCCTTATTTATCTGAGTGGAGAGATGGAGAGATTAACCCTCCAGTGCCTGGGAGAATTCCTTTTCTAGCAGTCTTGTGTCCTAGAAGCAGCTCTGCCTTTCTGGGCTCACTAATGAAGACAACAGCTCATCCAGGGGTTCCCCTGAGACATAGCTGGAGAAGTGAGTGTACAGCGCCACACGGGATCCCTGACTTGACTGTGATTTGTCAGCTGGGCAGGTCTCAGAGACCCTACTCTTCACAGATAGGAAAGGTTCCCTGGGTGGGGTTGTCTGAGGTCTTGTTTGGTATTCATTTCAGTTGAGAAGCAGATCCACCCCCAGTCATCACTGGGAGAAAGATTCTCACTTTGGAATCTCAAAAAAACAAAAAACAAAAAACAAAAAACAAATAAGAGTTGCGTTATGAACAGCAAATTGTCTAGAAAAGCTTACCTATGTGATGCTACAGTATCTGACAGCACCAAGATGCACCCAGTTCCTTAGCTCTGTCCTCCTTATTGTTTCTCTTTGTTTCATAAGGATTGAGACCTTACTTTTTAAGCAAATTATATATATATATTGGTTTTTTGAGACAGGGTTTCTCTGTATAGCCCTGGTTGTCCTGGGACTCACTCTGTAGACCAGGCTGGCCTCGAACTCAGAAATCTGCCTGCCTCTGCCTCCCAAGTTCTGAGATTAAAGGCGTGCGCCACCACCGCCCAGCCTGCAAAGAATATTTTCAAATAACACTCTGACCAAAGCTTTTTCAAATAGAAATTGCAATCATAACTTGGCCTGTGTAAAGAGGTATAATATTTAAGAAGAAGAAGAAGAAGAAGAAGAAGAAGAAGAAGAAGAAGAAGAAGAAGAAGAGGAGGAGGAGGAGGAGGAGGAGGAGGAGGG
>JADRCD010218968.1:20440-78826 GCA_019843815.1 Montemys delectorum
AAAGGGAAGAGGAGGAGGAGGAGGAAAAAGAGGAAGAAGAGGAGGAAGAGGAGATGGAGAAGGAGGAGGAAGAAGAGGAAAAGGAGGAAGAGGGGAAGGAGGAGCAAGTTTAAATGACTATTCCAGTCAGGCATGTGTGGTAGTGCTTGCCTATAACCCCAGCACTTGTCAGGTGGAGATAGAAGATGAGAGGGGGTTCAAGGCCAGCCTTGGTTACCTGGGACCTTGTCTCAAAAAGAAAGTAAAAACAGCAGAAGGAAGGAAAGAAGAAAGGGTAGGAGGGAGGGAGGGAGGGAGGGAGGGAGGAAGGAAGGAAGGAAGGAAGGAAGGAAGGAAGGAAGGAAGGAAGGAAGGAAGGAAGGACAGAAGGAAGACATTTTATTCCAGTAAAAACAACTGAAAGTTGAGGATATATCTCATAGTCTCTGCTAATGTTTTGTAAATTCATCCATAATCTCAAAACTTGCACAATGCTTTCTAGCACCTGACATTTCTCAGGCTACCATGACACTAGAGTTTGGATAGACAGAATGCCTGATCCCTGCCTTCACAAGAAAGCTGCTGGGTTTCCTTCATGCTACTATTTGTTTTTCAGAGCAAGAAACAAAGAATGTGGCACCTTCTAATTAGACATATTCCCCCAGCACCTTCTAATTAGACATAGAGTGCTTGCTCATTTCTAACCTTAGATTTAATCCAAAGTCACTGGCTTCAAACCTCCTAGGACTTGAGTTTTCTAGCACATATTTGCCACATGGAACTCTTCAGAGTGGCAAGAAGTTGCGCAGTTGCCTAGGCCCCTGCAGGCTTTACACCAGAAAGGTCCTCTCTCTGTCTGTCCCAGAAACGCAATTCTGCCACTCCTGGTGACACAGCAGGGGACTCTTTTCACAGCTTCTAAAGACTCATACTGCTTTTATTAAGTGGGAAAATAATGCTGCTAAAGCAAGATCAGCAACAGAATAAAAGTGCTGCTACATTAGACCAGCATGGCACCTGCAATGGCATGCCTGAGGTGATAGCACTTGCCTGGTTGCCTCTCTTCTTGCCATCACAGGGAGAAACAGGAAGACCGTTTTCCCTCTACTATGAGTCACAGCGCTTCCGCCTCCCATCTGTGGGCTCTTCTGTGGGATGAATCCATTTTGTTAAGATAAATTGTTAACTTTAAAAAATAAATAATACATAAACAAGGGTGACCCTCTGGAAAATGTCCGCGATACCTCACAGACCTTTTGGCTCATTCCATGTGACTTTGATAGATGTCCCTAGAAATGCCTTTGAAAGCTCACTTTCCACCACAGAGAAGAAGAATGGGGTTCAGCTGCAGCAAAACTCAGTTTGGGGGTCCAAGTCTTCAGAGAATCAGAGGTACCCGAGACACAGTGTGTTTTTGAAAAGAATGTAATCTTAAAAAAAAAAAAAAAAAAAAAAGGCTTTGCACTGTAGAACACCTTTGCTAGTCTTTAAGCTGTCAGGATACGGAGCCAAGATAGCTGTCTAAAATAGCTATGAGGAAGCCTTTGATCATTGCTGCTAGGAACTTCCAGAGATTCTAACTCAGTGAGTCTAAGGTGCAGCCTGGCAAGCTCTTGCCTTGGTCTTCCTCCGATAGTCTTGGGTTTTCTGCCCTTAGGTGGAATTATAATATGGTGCCGAGGGTAAGGAACGTGGATCCTAACCCTCAGGTCCTATCAGAAGTGATTCTGTCTCTGTCAAAGTCAGTGGGTAAGGACAGCCTATTCAACAGGCCACCTGCAGGAGGTAGCTGTGGGTGCCTTGCCGGTGTAGAGACCAAATGGCCAAGTAGCAAACTCTGTCCATAGCACTAAAAGATCCACCTTAAAACATTGCATCTACATCCAAACTGGGATTTGGGAACTTTTCTTACCAGTAGTACTTTTATATTTTATTTGTAATTCACCTATAATATTTGCAGTTATTTGTAGGGTACAATGTGGTGTGTCCATATATGGATAAGTTGTAGCGTGAGCAAATTATACAATCAATATATCTATTTCTGTGGCCACTTACTTCTTTGTGTTGAGGACTCATCAATCATTTCAAAATGATTATTAGTTAGTCCTGTAGACCACTGCATCACATTTTTGCTAAGTGAAGCCTTACAACCTCTGGCGAGGGAGTTCCCTGTACCCGCCCACCTACCCAGCCCCTGCCGACTGCTATCCTCACTCTCTGCTCTAAAGTTCATCTTTCAGAATCCATAAACAAGTGTCATGTTGGTCTTTCTGAGCTGACGTGTTCCACTGAGCACGATGCCCTGGAAGTCCATCCCTGTTGTCACAGGGGACAGGACGTCTTGTCAAAATCAGCATCTTTTGAAAAGACAAAGTCAATGATTTAAAAGTAGAGATGAGTTTCTATTCTGACAAAGGTACTAATTCTATGACATTTTCCTGGACATTTTGGACTGTTAAAGTTTCACCTGGGTGTTTAAATTCTGCGGGGCGGGGGAGCCTAGGAATAATAGGTGCTAAATCTTTGTTTCCAGTGACTCCTTGTTTTGCTTCAAGACCAACTTCGAGACATGTTGCTACAAGGTGCTAGATTTTTTTTTTTACAGCAGGCAAGGCTGCTTATTAGTAAATATGATTCCCAGTTCCTGCCAAACCCCAGTGTTTATAGGTCAGCGGAGGAATCTTTGATGGGGAAAAGAGGCCTGCCTGTTAGTATGCCACCCAAAGTGACTAGTGGCAGATCTGGCCCTGACTGAATGAGTCTCACAGATGCAGAGACACCTCCTGTCAGCTTAGCATTCTTGGATCACATTTATGTGTGGAGGATCTCAGGGAAGCAGATGCGAAAGCATCTAGAACATCCAGAGCCTTAAAGTGTGATGGCGTGCTTTTAAGCCTCCTAGAACCCCTTCCTAGCTCCGAGAGAGCAAGAGAAGGCGTTTGTGGAACCTCACCATGGCTCGTGAGCAAGAGTGCTGTGATGTAATCAACATCCGTAGCCATTCTATAACGGAATAATGAGTCATCTGTCCTAAGAGTTCTGAGTGTGTTTTCTCCCATGACTCAAGAGGCCCCCACCATGTTTTTACTTTTTCAAGTGTAGTAAGGCTTTTTGCCAGACTTCCTTCCGGTAGAGGAGGGAGGGAGTAATGAGGGACCTGTTCACCTGGTACTTCCCACTTGACTGCTCTGAAGAGCCCTTATTATGGGATGCTTAGCTTGCTGATTGGTTGGCTGGCATATGCATTTGCTACAGAGTCTCTCCGAGAACTCTCAGACACACTGGGTCCTGTGTAGATAAAGCATGTTAGTGAGTAAGTGCAAGCTCCTCCTTCTGCCCCGGGAAAGATATAAATACACTCATCTATTGGCTTCCACCAGAGGTCTAGTCCAGGAGCCCTGAAGGTACCCAGACTGACACTTATTCAAGTCCCTTTTATTAAAGCTGTATCGTGTGTGCCCAGGACCTATGAACATCTCGACCAAAGGCAAGGGTGCCACAGATGGTTATTCAAAGGATAACTACCAAAGGAAAAACTATGAATTCAACACAGATTCAATTTTCTCAAATGGTGGTTCTTAATCTGGTTGTTGAATCTGCAGCTGTAGAAGCCCATAGGTATAGAGGACCATGAAACAGCTTGATGAACTGAAAAGAACATCATTTGCATGTATGGAATTAAGTTTGCCCAGTATTAAATCCTGTTGGAGAGAACGGTGCACATGATTGTGTGTACGGATATATTTGTGTATGAGTATATATGTATTAGTTTATATGGTGTGTGCATATGTATGGAAGTACACATATGTGTGTTCTGTGCATGGATATGTACCTCTATGTACAAGTACATATGTGTGTATGCATAGGCATATACATTGGTTGTTTGGGAGGTGTGCATGTTTGTGTGTGGGTATATACATGTATGGTCATAGCTATATACATATGTCGTTGGATCAGGTCAGGTGGGGGCACCCTCTAGCCTTTTTTTTACCAAGTGACTAATTCAAGTCCCTGTGGTCTTCTATCTTTCTAACAAAATGTCTCGGAATCCTCCCATCACTTCGAATGCCCTTAAATTGGTACCCATCCTTCTGGGCCCATTTTCCTCAGTGAATTCAACCTAGCAAGAGCCAGCACCCAGGGATGAGTGCTGTGAGTAACTGAGGAGAGGGTCTTAAGAAAGAACATGAAGAACAGAGAAGTTAGGCTTCCACCCGTCTTCCTAAGTGTGTAGAGTAGACTGGGCCAAGAGTCTCCCCAGCCCCTAGCCAGATTCTCCAACCTCGAGGCCAAATATATGCAGTCTGCCAACCTAGGGACAAATGCAGTGTCCCTCATCTTTGGAGATAGCTTTTATGTGTGATTCCTTTAAACATCCCAACCTCTTTAAGGAATAGTTCTAATGAGAAAGACAAATTCATTTTTAGTGTTTGAAAACAGTTAAAACCCCATTTACACTCTGTTAAAAAAAAATAGTGCCTGGAAACTCATTTTTTTTTCTGCTGTCTGTGTTTTGCCCTGTATCCTTCATGAGACAGTAGCAAGTTCTGTAAGATCCAGCAAGCATAGCATCCTCTGAAAGGATCTGACAGGAAGCCACAGTGCCATTGTCTAAGCAACCCAACACCACTGACCTGGTCCTGTGACGGGCAGCCGAGATAAATGTACAAAAGAGTAAGAAGGAAGAGAAACACCAGCACTCTCATCATGACCACACCCCCACCTCTGCCCGTCTCTGCTTCTAAGGTTCTATAAAACCAGTCAGCCGCAGAGCAGGAAAGGCTGAAAACAAAAACAAACAAACAAACAAAAACAACCCAAAGAAAACAAACAAAAGAACAAGCCAAAAAGAAAAAAGAAAAATCAACCAACCAACCAACCAAAACCAAAAACAACAGCAAAACAAAACAATCCAGACAGACCAGAGCCAAGATTGTTAATGGCCATGACAGTTTTCTTCTACCTGTAAAAGATTGGGTACAGGTAGGGAACATGGTATATCTCTGGGACCCTGAGGTAGAGGATATGACCTCTGTGAGTCACAGTGGCTTAGCCTCGCTACCAAAAGACCTGGGGCTGATCATCTTACTGATTTGTGAAGCTGATCCCAGTGACTGACTCACACCTCGGGGGAACCATGGCTTTCCAGAAGTGTGTACTGCTGCATTCTCTGGTTTTGTTTTTTGTTTTGTTTTGTTTTTTTAGGCTGGAGGAGAAAAGATGGATTCAGAGGAGGCGCTGATTTACGAAGAGGACTTAGATGGAGAAGAAGGCACGGAAGGAGAGCTGGAAGAAAGCACAAAACTAAAAATACTTCGCAGGCTTGCCTCTGTCGCCTCCAAACTTAAGGAGTTCATTGGCAATATGATAACCACGGCTGGAAAGGTCGTGGTGACCATCCTTCTGGGATCCTCAGGTGAGTGAGTCCCAAAGGGCTTCGCCCTGAGATACTCACAGGACGCGTGCGCACAGTGAAAGACCCTAAAATGGGGGAAAGAGGAGACAATGGATTCCGGGGTCACGTTGTAACACTGACCCCTGGGAAGCCAGCCCCATGGGAAACTTCCCCAGCCTCACCGCACCAGTCAAGTTCTGGTCCTGAGGCTTTCAAAAGGACTGTTAATCTCTGTCAAATCATCTTTCCCATATCTAAGTGAGCTCATTTTTTATGTTTAGATTAGAATAAGAGCTGTTTCTCTTCCCCGGAACCTTTGAACTCTCTGCTCTGTTGGCAATTAGTTATATGAGTACGTAGAAGGCCAACACTATCTTTTACATCATGGGGTATTTGAAATCTTAATTTAACTCTCCAAGATATACAGTTTTTCTTCCCAAGTTAGATTGCAATCTCTCTCCACAGACAGTAATTTCCTTTAAATGTTGGCCACATTCTGCTTGTTCCATAATAATGTCATCTAATGCTGTCTCCCCCTCCTTCCTTCGCACTGCCTACCATACTGAGAGCTTCTTAAAGTGAACTCACTCAGACTGAAGTTACAAAGGTGAAATAACTTCTTTTTAGTAGAGAAAGGGAAAACAAGAGGGAAGTAGAAATTTTCAGCAAATAAAACCCAATATTGTACTGAGAACTGTTCAAAGTCTGTGGCCAAGTTGCTTTAAGCCATGTATAAATGAGTTGCATCAGCTTGTAGAACAAACTTGTAATGAGACTGCAGTATCCACAATATATAATGTTTTTATAAATCTTAGCTGGAAAAAAGTTCAACACCATGGCCATGCAGACAGCCCTTGTTAAGCTCAGTTGTTCATAAAACAAAGTTTAGGGGCTGGAGAGATGGTTCGGTGGTAAAAGCCCTTGTGTTTGAGAGGCCCTAAGATAGAGTCTTAGCCATATCAAGTAGGGGTGGCTCACAACCTGTAATTTCCAAAGCCAGCTATTCAATGACTTCTTTTGAACTCTGTAGTCACCTACAGACATGTGAGGACACACACATGCTCACACATGCACACATGCTGGCATTCACATGCAAAATCTAAACATGAATTCTTAAAAGGTGATATACATGAATGTGAGAAAGAAATTTATAGGGATGAGGAGAACAGCAGGGAGATGGGAGAAGGTTGGGGGTGAGAATGGTCACATACACAAGTGTTAAATTGTCAATGAAAAAAATAATGAATGAAACATTTTGAGGAAAAAAAAACAAGTTGGTATAAAAAGTTGGGATGAGTGCATCTACATTCTTGTAGCTCTGGGGAGGGAGGGACAAGTTAGAAAAGGAAAACAGTGAAGTGCGCATTCAATTCTACTGGTAAGAAAGGAGATTTTTTTTTCCTCAGCTCAAATGCTGAGGGCGGGATTTCTTCCACACCTCATCTTAAAGCATGCTCATAACAATATTCATTTCGTGTGTGACTTTCCCCTACCATTGGTAAAGCATTTATGATTTTAGATGATGTTGATAGATTTTGTTAATAAAATAAAATCCCATCCATACAAGATGTAATAGCATTTAAATCTTGATCAATAGCTAAAGCACATAAAGGAAATTCGCTGCAGTTCTAGTGCATAAAGAAAATTCACTGCAGTTCTAGCGCATAAATGAAATCTGCTGAGTGGCAAGCATCATCCTGTCCCCTTGTCATAGTTCCATGTTTCTCCCTAGGCATGATGCTGCCATCTTTGACCTCAGCCGTGTACTTCTTTGTATTTCTGGGCCTGTGCACCTGGTGGTCCTGGTGCCGAACTTTTGACCCACTGCTATTCGGCTGCCTCTGTGTCCTGCTGGCCATCTTCACTGCTGGGCACCTGATTGGACTTTATCTGTACCAGTTTCAGTTCTTCCAAGAAGCGGTCCCGCCCAACGACTACTACGCGAGGTAGGAGAAACCACCAACGCCTCAGAGGAAGCTCTCGTCCCTTTGCCAACCCTCGCGGCCTTCTTAGGACCTTGCTAGTTTGCCAGTAGGCGCATTAAGCAGAGGTCTGGCACAGCAGAGAAGCAGTCTAGCACTGTGGTTTTATTGACAACACAGTCTAGAAAAAAAAGGGAGGGTGTTCTGGGATAAAGGTGCCGTGCCGTTGGCATTGGAGACAGGAGTAGCTGCTATCTAGAGCAGACAGAAGAGACATGGGGTCCAAAAAGAGGACACAAAAACACTTCCCAGCATCTAGCTAGACAGAGATCTCACAGGCCAGGCATATAATGACCAACTGAGCAGCAGAAACAATAACAAATTGACATTAAAAAAAAAAGTGTAGGACTAAAAATACTAGAATCCAGGATTGTAGAGCAAGTGGAATAGGAAACTACTTGCCTGAACTGAACATGACTGTTTTTTTTTAAAAGGGAATTTTTTAAAGATTTATTTATTTTATGTATATAAGTACACACTGTAGCTGTACAGATAGTTGTGAGCCTTCATCTGGTTGTTGGGAATTGACTTTTTAAGACCTCTGCTCGCTCCAGTCAGCCCCGCTTGGTCAGCCTCGCTTGCTCCGGTAGACCTCTGATAAACCTCTGGTAGACCCCGCTAACTCCGGTCGGCCACACTCGCTCAGGCCCAAAGATTTATTTATTATTATAAATAAGTATACTGTAGCTGTCTTTCAAATGCACCAGAAGAGGGCATCAGATATCATTACGGGTGGTTGTTAGCCACCATGTGGTTGCTGGGATTTGAACTCAGGACCTTTGGAAGAGCAGTTGGTGAGCCATCTCACCAGCCCTGAACATGACTGTTATGCCAAATCATTTCTATGAAAATGGGAATTAAAGAACTTAGAAATTCTTTTTTTTTGGGGGGGGGGGGGGCTTTTGACTTTTGGGGGTAAATTCTAGGCCATTCTCAGTTCAAAAGGGAAATTCCTCCCTGCAGGGCAGTGGCAACTGATGAAAAGAAAAGGGATGAAGGAGTTAGAAAGTCATTATTTATCAGTCCCACATGAAGCGTATGATTCCAGCCACAGCCTGAAATCTTGAAGTGTTGCGGGGATGAAGACTGCCGTGTGGCCTCACTGCTGTCTCCGATTGCAAAGGGAGATGGAATTTACAGAGTACTCGGCACCTTTATCGGTAGACCAGTGTTGATATTCTCAGCACCAGGAGACCCTGCTGCTTGACACCTCCATGCCAGGCAGTGTTGGAGACACACAGAGTCGTGGTGTCCAGTGGTTTCACCTGGTCTCCGAAGGACAAGCTCTGTAAATCTCATGAATAATTCAAATTTCCTCAAATGAAAACAGCTAGAAAAACCCAGAATGTGGTTCCACAGTTCTCTCTTCAAAAATCAGCTTAATTTTTTTTTTTTTTTTTTTTTTTTGCTAAAAATGAGCATATTTAAACTCTGCCAAGAGCCGTGCTGGTTTAGAGAAGTGCACGTAAGCGCAGGATATCTCTGTGTTGAGCCAAGAGCAAGTCCCTCAAGGACACTGGAGCTAAGTGAGGGATATTGGGATTTCTGGATATTGTGGAATTTCGAGTAATTTCTTAGATTTGTTGCCAATGTCTTTATTTGTGAGCACACTGGAAGATGCCAGTATTTTGGGAGCTACATTTAAGGATGCAGGGTTGTGATGAAATTTAAACGTCACAGATACTCTGTTGTGATAATTTAGCAACAAGTGTGATAGATTTTGAAGAAAATAAAAGGATACAGGGAGAAGACCATGTTATTTGCACGGTCAGTAGCGAGTTATCGATCATTCGGTTTGTACTCTCTTTGTCTATCAGAAAGTTCACAATTAAAGTTACAGGAAAGAAAAAGACACACAACAATTACTTGAGGGCATGGGTGGGAAGAACCAAAACTCCTACCCCTGCTATGACCTTGGGATCTGGCTCAGTATTGTCTCCTTGAGATGTGGAACCTGTACTGGAAAAACTGAGATGCGAACTTCTCAGCAACAGAGATTTGCTACCCTATGGGTTTGCTGCATGGTGATAATCACAAAGCAGAATGTGCAAATTCGTGTATAAAGAAAATGCTGGCTTGAGCACGTGTCCCTACAGCACTAATATATACTAATGCCAATACCATTTACAGTCAGTTAAAACAGTCGGTAACACACAGACGCACACAGGCACCCACATGTACCTCCTCACTGGCACACACACAAGCATGCATGCTGACACCCCAATAATGACAAATCCAAATGGCTCAACCGATGGCATTAACCTGTAAACTTAAGGACTGTGGTTCAGTTGAATAAGAGAAGCATGTACTATAGACACATTAAAACTCAGGAGTTTCTTTAATGGTGCATATTGCATAATATTTGTTTTGGGCGGTAGTGAGTAAATGCTCAACTTTAGTGCAGACATTAGCAGTGAGCTAAATGAATCCTTCAGTTTCTTTTACGCATTTAATTTTTTGGTTTATTGAACATATATAAAAATACTCTGTACTGTTGAAAGTGCTGGCTTTTTTGGCAATGACTTAATTGGAAATGTAAACATCCTTGTGTGGGACAGTAGCTTCCCTTCTTCCAAGTTTAGGTTCTCTTCTGCCCCCTAGAGGCTGACGATGGGAAGTAAAGATTGCATATAACCATCATGAAAACACTTCTAAGTCCTAGGCAACTTTTTCTTCTGTAAGGAAATTTTGTCACAGTTAATGTGAAGAAGTTGTCCCCTGGTGAAACAGCCAAACCTAGATATAGAGAACCAACAGGACCATGTTCTAGCAAAACTTTGTGTCAGGACACCGAAATTTCAATTTTATATTATTTTAATATTTCTTAAAATATTATTTTTTCTTTTAATTTGTCCCTAAATTTACTAAGTATAAACCCTATTATACCACACATGAAGCAGAACAGGTCGTGGACTATGCTTGCCCCCTGCTTTGCTATCCCGTGGCTAATATAACGGTAGTGTCACAGGTACCATAATTTTTTTAAGTGTCATGTAATTAGAATTGTACTTCATTAATTATACTTTATTACAGAAGATACTTCGTACATAAATTGGTTACTCTCAACTCTTTCAGCAACTAGCAGCAAGTTAGGTAGCTAGGTTGTTTATTGGCATATAAAGAAGACAAACCAGAGCAACGTAAACTCCTAGACGTAGTGTTTGTTCCTAACTTGATAATCATGACACGTTACATGGTACCATTTGGATATTGAAATGTAATGTCTTTCAGACGCTAGCCTTTCCCTAAGGATCATTTCAATACATAATTAATCCTAAAATCATAAGATCTAAGTAGAAGAAATCAAACAATGATACCCAGAGTTCTGTTTTCAAAACAGTTCTTTCTTTACTATTTACTTCACTTTTCAAATAATAACCAACAAAGTTGTGTGTCATAACAATGACAAAAATTTTGATTACATTTTTTTTCTGAAAATAAAGATGAATACTACCAGAGTACCCATTTGAAAGCTTAAAAGAAGATTTAAAAAAAAAAAAAACACTGCTCTCTGGTTGAAGAACCAGGTTATCTGGAAGTTGGGTACAAGGGTGTGTGTCCCAGTAATTATAAAGAATAGTGACAACACCCATGCAAGATGATATCTATTGTCTGTCTATCTTCTATCTATCTATCTATCTATCTATCTATCTATACCTTCTTTCTATCATCTATCTATCATCCATCTGTCTGTCTGTCTCCCCTCCATCGTTCTAGCTGGATGATCAGAACCCATTGTCTTCATTTCTCCATCCTCTTTGGATCCTATTTCCACTCATACAAAACATGGGGGCACCCCGGTTTTCCTTCCTGTTTTTGTCTAGCTTTTATTCCAACCTCTAAACTTTCTGTAGCTTTTTCACAGACTCGCTAGAAAGGTTGGGATCCTTGGTTGAGATTCCTGTTTTCATTTTGTTATTATTTTTACCCTAAACAACAATTGGAAAATTAAAAAAAAAAAAAAGTGGCAACAAAGATTTTCGGCCATCCTCAGGAAAAATAGTACACTCTATTAAATGAGCCCAGGATGCTTTATGCTGTTTCGTCATCTGCCAGAGCCCATAAGTTATGATTAGAAATGAATCATGTCCAATGAACAGAAAGGCTTTGTTTGTTTCAGCACTAAAGCCATGTAAACATAGAGATGACAAGTTCTGGAACGCCAACATGGCAATCTTACTCTGTGATCAACAAGAAAAAAGTTAAAGGACAAATGTTTGAAAGTTCAGTGTCATTTGTGCTTTCTATCCTCTGGTGAGGTGATTGTAAAATAGCTTTATTTGAAAAGAGAAATAAAAGCCCCGTGGTATGCATCTTTCTCTCTTGCTGTAAGGAAGGCAGTGGCAGCATGCACTCAGAAGTGAAGAAATTCTATGGGCTCCTCTACTAGGAGCCTGGGCGTTTGCTTTGCTTAGAAGATCCAGGAGTTTTCAGCTTCAGCTGGCATCACTGGGTATGTCTGGCTTGCATTCCAGGGGTCTGAGGGCTAGCAAACTGAATCAGCAAATAAACGCTCAGTTACACCTCATTTTTCATTTTGCCAAAAACTTTTTTTATGTGAAAAGAGCCCAGTGAATGGGGGAAAATCAATGTAAAGTATTTTGTTTTAATATTAGGGAATACTCACTTAAACCCAAAGCAGTTAATAGTTCTTTGTCCCTTTGTGACAAGAATCATCATGTCCTGGATGACATTGTTCCACTCGCAACTTGGCTGGGGGCACAATTGTAAGCAAACACTGGTATCATTTTAGGGAGGATCTTAATGGTTAGGTGACTTGGTCTATAGGTCCCAGGCAATGTTTGTCTGTGTTCATCTTTGGAGCCAAAGAAAAATGAATTAGTTTCTCCAAAGGCAAATGGAAGTGCGTAAGTTCACACACCAACAGGATCTAAGCACGTGGACACCCAAGTCTATTTGGACAATACGTCACAACTTGTGATCACATAGTATGGCGGAGACTCCAATCCTAGGGCAATGTGGTATCCTACCAGTGATGATACCTACAAGTGCACCTTCTAACCAAGTTGCTGGACCTTTTCCGGACTGTTTACACAGTCCAGGGATCTCCGTGCTCCCATCACAGCTTCCAAGCCTTAGACTTGAAATAAACGCTGTGGACAAGACTCTATTTGCCTTTTGCCTATGGGAGGCATCTATCAGAAAGGGTTTCTCTTTAGGATTTTGTGGAGACGATATCTCGTGCTCTGCAGTGACAACTAGACCACTAGACCATCTTTCAGTTGGTTAGACTACGTAACTCATTCAACACGGTCCATAGCTCCGACAGCAACCAAGCTGCAGGCACTTGACCACAGGTCAGGACTTTCTTCTGCCCATCAGTTCTCATCTCTGCCATCAAGGAGCAAATGGTCCCCACAGTCTCAGGAATATGACAATGAGAATTTGATACTAGTGGGTCACAGCCTAGAGATCTAGAGTTCTGGCCTGACTATTTTTTGAGCAGAGTACCTGAGCACAAACTCTGAGCCTTTTGATCTTTTTTATAAACTAGGCATGAACATGCAGCCTTGACCTAGTGGGAGTATTATATTAATAGGAAAATACATTTTAAGAGCATGGTGATGTGCGGATAGTTTAAAGAGAAAAGCTTTAATATTTGCTGCTAAAGTTCAAACTCACAGTGTAAGTCCCTCACGCCATTGCAGTTTTGAGGTCCTGAATCCATAAAGTTTGACTGCCTCATCCCTGGAAAGATTTTTCTCCATGCTTACACCACTGGCTCTTTCTCTTCCCCAGAAGCCTGCATGGATATTTCCTTCTGGAGTCTTACATCTGCCTTTTGTGAGGAAAAAGCTCTATCTTCTGCATAGTTCCCCTCTGAAGCCATTGCAACTCAGTTTGCCCATGGGGCCTTATTCTCTGGGGCTTTGAAAGGGCCCTGGATTCTGGAAGGTTACACACTGGGCTCTCAGATCTTGGTTCTGCCTTTTTCTCTCTCGGTGTCCCACTCCAACCCCTTGTATTTTGGCGCTTTACATGTCAGCAGGATTCAAAACGTACATTTCCTGAACTCCTTACCACAGAGGTAGCCACGATGGGGCAAGGTGATACATGAAGAAATGTTTTGTTTTTCTAAGAAAGGTCGTTGTCAATTTTAAAATACTTACTAACAGCCCTCGTACTTTACGGTCCATGTTTGAGGGTTTCTAAATACCATGGACAGATAAAAAACAAAAAACAAACAACAACAACAACAAACAAACAAAAAACAAACCAGGAATATTGGGATAAAGTATGATATTGGTAAATATATAGTTTTTCCTTTTTAAATGCTTTAAGATAGGCATAGTATGCCATTCTTCGAGACCAAGAATGTGGGATACTGAGGCAAGGTGATTATGAACTTAAGGCACAACATGTGTAACATTTTAATGGCACTCCTAATAGGCATTTGCTCTATCACTTTGTATTATTGGCTTGTCTCTTTCTGGTTTGGGTGTCAGATAATGGTAACTTCACAAAGTGAATTATGCTAACCTCTTGAAGTGACTTGAGAATTATTTTCTCTTCTTTGACCATTAGCATTGTATTTTGATTTGAAGTTTTCTTTATTGGATTTTTTTTTAACCAAAAAAATATCAATTTCTGTTCTGGCTGTAAGGCTTGAGTTTTGGTAGTTTGTGTCTTTCAAGGAACTTGCCTTTGTGTCTATTTTCAAATGTGTTGGTATGGAGTTGCTGGCAGTACTTAGTGTGAGGTCCTGACTTGAAGCCAGAAGACTGACTCACTACTTGTGACCTTCCTGGTCACTGAGCCTCAGAGCTACATGTGTTCTCAAAGTAATGCAGATGCCTCACAGGTTGTTAGGGGACACTCACCACACAGATCCAAATGGAGAGGCACATCACCCGCTTGCCGATGAGAGGCACATCACCGCTTGCCGATGATCTTCTCTCCTGCTTTGTACTTTACTGAGTATCAGCTCCCAGGGACTTGAAAGGAGGGACTGACGCTCATACTGACATTATATCCAGTTAAGGGAAAACGTTATCTGTAACAGAAATGCCTATGGATCCTGCTCTTGTCTACACGATGCAAGGATTACTATCACGAGAAATAGCCCCAAAGCAAGGAAGATCACGTGGTCCCCAGTATCCTGCTTCTCAGTCCTTTCTCGTGTCTTCCCCATGGTGACATCCACCCAGGCAAGGGATAGCAGCCATAGATTTAAAATGCTCACCATATGTAAACACTCTCTTGTGAGTCCTAGATGTGACATCAGAGAAATGATGCCTAGAAGACATCTCCAAATGGCCTCAGTTTGTTCATGGTAATCACTAACCTGAATATAAGACATTTATGCTAACTACAAAATTGTCCCTGGGACAGAACGCTATTACGAAGGAGAATATAGCAAAAAGAAAAAAATCCCAATTACAGTAAATTGGAGAATAGTGAAGACATGTATGTGCCTTCAAAACTTCAAAGGAATAATGCAGAGCCCGGGGGACTCTGTGTAAAGTTTTTCCAAGCTTAAAAAAATAGTGTAGTGTGAAATCTGTCAGATTAACATTTTCTCACACACACACATGGAAACATGTCTAAAGTTTAAGTAAGAGACTAATGAAACAAGAAGGCCAAGTCTTGGCTGTGTTTTCTGGATGATGCAATATAGTGTAACAGAGAGGGGGGGAGTGGGAGGCCTAAGTACCCGAAACAATGTGAAATGCAGAAATGGGCTCAGATCAATGGGATGCTGTGGAACTTAAGGGGATTTTTCTGGTAAGATTCTGTAAAAGTGTTTCTACTCTGGATCTGACCAGACTATTTGCCTACCATGGAGAAAACATTATAGAAGGTTGGAAGTACACGCGTTGCTGCTTTCTGTGAAGGTCTCAGTAGTCACTGCGTTTCTAACACAGAACTCTTGATTTTCATTCAAAATACAAATTAATTCTGCAGCACTCACCAGCAATTCAACATTTGGCCTTTTGTTTGTACCACAGAATTTTGGATTGAGGAGGCTTTGACAGTATCCCCACACATGGCCCTGCTACCTCTGGTTCTGAACTCCTTGATGATTCTGATACTCTAAGAGGAAGGCCTCGTGCCCACTGGTGACAAGTGGTTGTCCTTGCCACTTACTTTCTTGCCACTTAGTCAGGCATTTCAAAGATGGTGGAGTTCTCTGCAGACTGGATCAAAAAAATGGGTGCAGCTGAGAGAATCCCTGGGGCTTCTGCTTTGCACTTGAGAGGAATCCTGTGTGCCAAGCCCGTCCCTGCCCTGGACTTGGATAACAGTCACTGAAGGTTGCTGAAGTTAAGCTTTGCCACACCACCAGACTCTGGTTCCATCCATGAGATGGAGTGCTCTCTCTAGGTCCCTTTCCTCTTTGTACAGAAAGCAGAATATTTACTTGCTTAATGTAAGAAATGCACATACCATATTCTGAAGGAATGGCAGTGCTCTTAGGCGGCAGCAGAAGAGTAAAGTTTGGCTGAAATCTGTCTGCAGCTGCAAGCACTTTCAGTGGCTCTTTGACCTTTCCTCAATTGTATTGCCAAGATGAAAGAAATGTATTTTGGTGAACAGCCTGATATTAACAGTAAGACACAATTCCAGTGCTTATAATTCTACACATCATCTCACACTTCCCACTGAGCACCACATCTCAGAATCTCTGAAGAGATATTATAAAGAGACGTATATGGAGGCACATATATCCCACTGTGAGGGAATGTAGTTCAAATTCATCTTAACTGGGACCTATAAAGACTCTCACTCACCATCGCCAGCAGAGGCCAAGCTGATGTCATACCTCACAGCAATAACAGAGCAGTAGTAACCAGGATTTTTGGAGCATACATTATCTGCCAGATCCTGCAATTTCACTCTCTCTGTATGACATCATATAATCTAGAAATGACCGATAAAGGACAGAGATGAACAACAGATGAACCATAGTTTTGAAATGAGCTGCTTTCTAGTTCTTGTTGTCTTCCTCAATGTCATATGTGACCTTGAGTAAGCCATGTCTTGACAAGAAAACTAGAGAAGAGTGTCAGGTAGAGGTTGGAGATGCAAGGTAGGGACCAGTGACAATTTGTGTTCTTTGCAGTTCATAAGCATGGTTTGAATTAGATTGATAAGCCTTAAAGTCAGCTGACCAGTAAACATGGCAAGGTATTATTTGCCTACAGGGAAATGGTTTCCTATTCCCTGTTGAAATTTTCATTATACATCCCATCAATAACCAGAAGAAATGGACCGTAGCCAGGACACTGGGGAGCACAGAAAACACAGACTGACTGAAGGACCCCTGCATTGTGAGGATTCCTGAATGCAATGCCTAAATGGGAAAAGCGTCCCAGACCATTGGTGAAACCAGAAGTTCCCTTTTGATTCCAGTTGGGAGAAATGGAAATGATCCTGAGATATTGGGTCCATTTGTATTAGTTTCTAATATTGGTATTGCACTACCAGGCAAATAGATGATGTTTACAATGGAAACTAATACAAAGACCCAGCTGTCTCTCTGAGGGGGAACATTGTTTGAACATACCGTTGGTTAGGATAGGGCTTCCTCGAAAATTACTAGAATATAAATGATACGTGGAATAACTGGGCTTGGAAGTTGCAGTGTGTAGCTAAATTTAGCCACAGGCATCTTGCCAGCAGGACATTATGTTCATACTTTAATGAAACAAAGGCATAAAGAGCGCGAGAAATACGGAGAGCAGATATCTGGAAGCTTTCTCCGGCCTTAGAGCTACATCTATTTTGTATTTAATGACAACCAGCTCAGTGGCTTCTTGCTCAATATTCTAAATCTGGAATGTCTGTTTCTCATCCTGTCTTCCACCTCCTCAACGAAGCACAAGGGTCATTCCAGTAGCCTTGGACCTAGGGAGGCTTAGTCCATCTGAGATACTGTACAATGTACTGGATGCTTACACACAAGCTAGTCTCTCAGGCCCAGAGACTGAGGAGTCCAAGTGGAAGGGACCACAGGCTTGGCATAGGGTGAGGTGCAGTGTCTGAGTTTCCAGGTGCCCCTTGTCTCCCTTTAGCTTGGCTCATATGACTTCTTGTCATAGCACAGGGCCTCTTGTTCAAGGGCACTAAGGCCACTTGTAAGTGTAGACAAGCTGAAGCTCTTATTAAGAGCTTTGAAGAAACAAGAGTAGGTAAAAGAGGGAAGACCCAGAACATTGAGGGTTAATAACGTAAGAAAATAAAGTTCTCAGCACCAGTGAGAGGGGAATTGAGGGGGCTGCCACAGCCCACTTATCCAGGGACATTTTTATTAGTCTATGGATGACGACTATCATAATGTCATTAGCTAGCCAGTTAGAATCACACACACACACACTTAATGCATGATCCCCTGCTTCAACCAGAGAGAAGATCGTGTTCCATTTTCATGTTGTCCATCCAGTCACATGTGGTCCAAGCTCCTTTTGTCCATCTCTGGCTCTGGCTTTGTTACTCGTTGACCTAAACTGTCTGCTAGCCTTTAGTCACTGTATGCCTACCTCTGATCCTGAAGTATACTCCTGATACAGTTAATTACCCTAAGCTCTTTGCTTCTCTGGACTACAAAGAAGCATTCAAAGGGGTTCTTACTCTATTCCTTGTCTACAGGATGGTCTGCAGACACGTTCCTCAAATAGCTGGAGGCTTTTGCAGAAGCCACTTTCACTTGAAAACTTGACATGATTAGTTACATTAGAAGCCAAGTATGTGGAAGGACAATACTGACTTCCATGGGTTCCTCCAGGGCTTTGTGAGGCAGCAGGCCCAGAGCCCTGCCCATCGTTATCCTTTAGCTTGGTTGTATCATGTCAGCTACAAGCCCCCATCCATCACCCTCATTGCTTCAGACTTGGTCAGATATTAACCCTTAATACAACATGTAGCTTGTATTTTTTTACCATTTTCCTTACTGTCTAGAACAGTGGTTCCCCACCTGTGTGTCAAGACTCTTTTGGCAAACCTCTATGTACAAAAATATTTACATTGCATTCCATAATAGTAGGAAAATTACAGTTATGAAATAGCAACAAAAATAATATTATGATAGGAGTCAGCACAACATGAGTAACTGTATAAAAGGGTCAAAATATTAGGAAGGTTGAGAACCACTGGTCTAGAAGAAGATAGCTCCTTCTTTGTTAGAAATTAGCAGCATAATGGAATTTATCAAAGGATACACTAGCAAACAGAAAGGAGTCCTGATAACGGACTCGGGAAATTTTTATACAACAAAGTAAAAACCAAAATGCAGTACTGAATTAAAACCTAAATTGTGGAACAGAGACTGAAGGAAGGACAATCCAGAAACTGCTCCACCTGGGAATCCTTCCCATATTCAACCATCAAATCCAGGCACTATTGTGGATGCCCGCAAGTGCTGGATGACAGAAGCCTAATATAGCTGTCTCCTGAGAGGTTCTGACAGTACCCGACTAATACAGAAGTAGAGGCTCAGAGCCATCCATTGGACTGAGTACAGGGTCCCCAATGAAGGAACTAGAGAAATGACCCAAGGTGCTGAAGGAGTTTGCAGCCCCTTAGGGTGAACAACAATATGAACTAACTAGTACCCTCAGAGCTCCTAGAGACTAAACCACCAACCAAAGAGTACACATGGTGGGACTCATGGCTCCAACAGCATATGTAGCAGAGGATGGCCAAGTCGGTCATCAATAGAACCTTGGTCCTGTGAAGGTTCTGTGCCCCAGTGTAGGGGAATGCCAGGGCCAGGAAGTGGGAGAGGGTGGGATGGTGAGCAGGGGGAGGGGGAGGGAACAGGGGTTTTTGTTTTTGTTTTTTTATTTTCTTTTTTTCCTTTTTATTTCTTTTTATTTTATTTTTTTTCTTTTTTTTCGGAGGGGAAATTGGAAAAGGAGATATCATATGACATGTAAATAAAGAAAATATCTAATAAAGAAAAAATAAATAATAAAAAGAGTAACCAGTATGTAATAATGATTGAGAAAAAAAAGAAACCTAACTAAGACACCTTTATATGCATGTTAGTGACAAAAAGGATATATTCAAATACGACCTTTTACATATACATAATTAAATACATGCAATAATCCTATGTGTTATTTATGATTATACAATAATTGCACATGCACCCTGTGGTGGCATGAATAGGTTTGCTCCCCCATAGAGTCATGTGTTTGAATGCTTGACCCATAGGGTGTGGCACTATTAGGAGTTGCAGCCTTATTGGAGTGGGTGAGACCCTGTTGCAGGAAGTGTTATCACTGTGGGTGTTGGTTTTGTGGTCTCCTATGCTGAAGTTCAGGCCAGTAGGGGACAGTCGTCTTCTGCTGCCTTCTTCAAGATGTAGAACTCTTGGCTGCTCTAGCACCAAGTCTGCCTGCACACTGCCATGCTTCCCGCCATGATGATATTGGACTAAACTTCTAAAACGGAAAGGGAACTTCAATTAAATGGTTTCCTTTATAAGAGTTGCCTTGATCGTGATGTCTCTTCAACAGCCATAAAACCCAAACTAAGACATAATCATTACTTAAAAATATGCCTGTAGCAAAAGTAAATGTCAATGAGGATGACACACCAACCTCCCACACTCAGGGTGAAATCCAGGAAGAAGAAGGAAGGGGGAAGAGCAATGGGAAGAGGCAACGGTACCCCTGTGCTTCTTTCTTTCTCTTAATGTTACCAGCAGAATCAAGTGGTGGCAAGAGCTAATATCTGTTTAGTCTGGCAGTGTGCAGCACTATGTGCATCTGCCAACCCTCATTGAATCCATTGTCATATCTACCTTAAAATTGAAATCCTTTTACTTGTGGTATCCGTTAAGCCGCAGACATGGCTCTTTGGGGGTCTTCATTTACCTGGGAAAATTTTTTTTTCCCTCCAACACATGGCGGCACTTAAATGTTTCTCCCTTTCCTCCGTCTCTCCTTTACATTCTGCTTTTGATGTTAGATTACTACCACTCCAGCGAGTCGAACCAAAGGACTAAACCTGGCTCAAGTGGAAAATGATCCCCTCAATTTCTCGAGACATATAAGAATAATATGCCAGCTTGTGCTTTATACGTTCCACAGTCCTGGGTAGCAGCTTGCATTTCCATTAGCAGCATGTGAGACAGAAATCAGAGACATAGGTAATAATACTTTCAAATCTCTCTTCTGAGTAGACAGATAAAAGACCTGTCGTAGTTATGAAAGAAATTTAAAAAAAAAAAAAAAAAAGCTTTTGCAGTAGTTTTGTTAGAAATCTCCAAAATGTGCAATAATTAAAACCCATTTATATGTCCAAACATTCCTTCCTTTTCACAGGTAATTGGAAGGTTCAAAACAATTATTATAAATAAACACGCACACAAAAATGCTAAGACAAAAATTATCAGGAACTTTTCTGTCTTAAAAACAAAGTTTACGGGACTGCAGATGGTTCAATGACTCTTCCATAGCTTACTTCCATGGCCAGAGGCTCACATCCACCGCCAACTCCAGCTACACGGGAACCAATGCCCTCTTCTGGCCTCAAGAGACATTGCACCGATTTGCGCATACTTACACAGAGATATATACACCTATAATTAAACATAAAACAATAAATATTTTTAGAAAAATAAATAAGTGTACAGGGCTGGTGTGATTTTTTGACAAAGCCTGTTCTTGTGTGGGGAACACTGTCATTGAAACGTTCCTGAGGCTGATTGTTAGCTTGTAAAATACCCTAACTGCTTTGGGGATCCTAACATGTTCTATTATCTTTAAATGGTTCAAATATGAAGATACAATCCTCTTTTTGCATCTAAAAGCATTTGCATATTTTCAGGCTAACTAAATTTCAAAAGATTTTTAAGCCACGAACTTATCTAGATTTAAATGTAAATATTAGTCCCCAAGTTCAAGTTGTAAAATTTAGTTTAATCCAAACATATCAGACTTACAGTTGTTGGCTGTCTCGGCTTATATAATACTGCCATCTAGAAATCAGAAGCTACACAAGCGTTGGCAGTTCAGCCCTCCTAGCTGATGATGTCAAATATGCCTACAGGAAGTAGGGAGAAAATGCCTGAAACTGCTTACAGATCTCTTGATCTTTTCTGCAGGGGCTGATTTTTGTTAGACCATCAGCCCTGGTCTTCCCACGCTTCTAGGGGTCTCAGGATAAGAAACGTCTCAGTTATTATTCTATCGCTATGAATGACTAAAGCAAATAATAGAAGAAATAATTTATTTGCAGCTTACAATTTCAGAGGGTGAGTCCCTGACCATCATGGTGGGGAACAAGGTAGTGAGCAGGCAAGCTAGGTGCTAGGCAGTAGCCAAGAGCACTTGAGACCCGGTCACCAGGCAGAGAAAGCACTGGGCACAGCTAGGGCTAGGAATAGCTCAAGCCTGTCACCAGTGACACACCTCCTCCAGTGGTACCACGTCTCCTAATTCTTCCTAACAGACTGAGGACTAAGGAGTCAAACTTATAATCCTATGGGGGCCATTCTCATTCAAACCGCCACGAGTACTAAAATTTAGTGAGCGCTGTGGTGGGCCAAAGTCTCTAATGAAAGCTTCTAGAACTAGCTGTCTGCCCGAATTCTTGGACCACACACAAAAAAAGAATTTGATTTAATCTTTCTCAAAATTAATTGTAAGCATCTCCACTGAAAACACACCTTAATGGCCATTATGGATTATCCTGATCATTTTTTAAAAGCCTTAATAGTACCAAAGTATTAACTTGTCTAAATATATAAACATTATCATATAATCATTTTATAAATAGAAGTTCAAAATATATTCTTTGACAAAATATATTTTATAAGCAATCATGATTCATAAATCTTCTAACAAATTAGTAAAATCCATAGAGTAAGTTGTCTATTCTATCAATCTCCAACTACTTTTTTAACTGCAGAATGTTATTTGCATCATTCAGCTTTTTATATTGTTCAAAGAAGCCTCAATTTGAGCTATGACTTAGAAAAAGAAAATGGATCACTATCCCCCAATGACTTTCACAGAGGCAGTAATATTTAAATGGCAGTCTCCAGAAGTAGAGTTTCTTTTTACCAAAAATGTTGTTTATATTGCTTAATTCACCTACTGTTTTTCTAAATTAATAACTATTTCATTACAATGTCCTCTGCCCTTGCAGTAGAAAAAAAAAAAAAAAAAAGAAAAGAATTAAAACCGTACTTAATCACGTGGAATGAGGGAACTGGAGGTGAAGGCTGGAGAGGAAGGCATGAAGCCAGCCCGACTGGGACCTGTGCATTCCCCAAGTCACTGCTGTTCAACATGACAGATGAGCACTGACCCTTGTGTTTCAATGAATTAGACATGGAAATAGTGAAAGCATGTAAAGACTATATGACATGGGATCTGTGCTATCCATGTAATGTCCTAGTATGCAGTGGTTTTCCTACTGGCTAGTTAGCTGTATTTTACAGAGTACAAGCTTGATGAGACGCCTGCCTCTGAGAAAGCTCTAGAAACAAACTCTAGAAGCTGGTCATTAATCTCATTTCAGTGTGAACTGTTGACACAGATTAAAGTCATCTGAGGTGAGAGACACTCAATAAAGAAAATGCTTCCATAAGATCAGGCCGTAGGCAAGCCTGTAGGTCATTTCCTTAATTAGTGATCAGTGGGGGAAGGCCTCAGTACATTGTGGATGGGGCCATCCCTGGGCTGGTGGTCCTGGGTTCTATAAGAAAGCAGGCTGAGCAAGCTATGGGGAGCAAGCCAGTAAGCAGCACCCCTCCATGGCCTCTGCGTCAGCTCCTGCCTCCAGGTTCCTAACCTGCTTGACTTCCTTTCCTGACTTCCTTCAGTGATGAACAGTGTTCTGAAAGTGCAAGCCAAAGATAAACCCTTTCCTCCTCAACTTCATCTTGGTCATGGTGTCTCACCAGAGCAATAGTAACCCTAACTGAGACAAGTATGGGACTTTCATTTTCCCAGACACAGACTCACACTAGCACTCTTGCATAGACGATCCCTCAGCTTCACACAGGACATGAGAAGAGAGCTAGCAGAGGAGACTTTCCCCTGAGATTCTCAGGCAAGGGCTCAGGAGATATGGACATGTGCGATGAAAGAAAAGCAGATATGTGTTTATGCGGGGCGTGTTCTTGATGACAAGAGGCAAGAGATGGAAAGGGTGCCTTTGTGCAAACATCAGGGATTTAAAAAAAAAAAAAACAGTGGAAATGGACTGATGCTTGCTGATGCCAGAAGCTTAAAACACATTTAGCTCGTCACTGTTACAAAAAATAAAATGAGGGAAAATAATATTAGTCTCATATAATATATATATATATGTGTATACGTGTGTGTATATATATATATATATATATTTCCAAATCAGATGATATTAGCATAATGTGTTTATGGAGCTAAGCAGATGATGAACATTTTTGTTAAGCAGTCTAACCAGCATCTCGGCTGATAGATAGGAAGTTAACATCATTGTAAGTCATGTAACATGGGTGCTTAAATGCATACAGGATATACTGCACCACTTCCTACCACAGTCGGAAAGAAAGCTATGCATGAAGAGGTGTTTTCAGACACTGGACATCAAATTTGCTAGACTTCAATGCCTGACAGCCAGAAAGAATCAGGGTCAGAATGTGCAAAGGCTGAGAGTTCTCAACCTTGTATAGAAGGAAGTGATGGTGGTCCCGGAGCTAGGCTGAGAAAGAGCTCCTGATAGCTTCCTGGGTCACTCCACTGCATCAGTTGAACTCTTGGCTCCACATGTGTGTCCCTAAAGGCCAGGCCAAGCAAAGCTCCTGGAGGAAGAATAAATGCTGAAGAACAGTAAACTCAGCAAACTGTCAGAGTTCAGGTAGGATTGAGAAAACAACGCACATTCTACTCAATCAGAGTAAAGGACGAACCTAGGCACGCAGACATCGTGGTGACCAACCTTTAAAAGAAGCTTGCTGGAATGAAACCGAGGGATAAGTAACTTAACTTCTTGTCAAAACAAAGTCAAGACTTTTTAGAGAAGCACAACAAAATTCAGACTACCTAGTGACATAAAAATAAAAAGGCAAAAGGCTGAAAAAGGAGCTCAGCCTCAGCAGTTAAGAGGGCAGCGCTCCCTAGAGAACACATTCAGTTCCCAGCACCCATGTCGGGCAGCTCACAACAGCTCTAACTCTGCCACGGACTCTCATGCCTCACAGTTCCTCAGGTATCCCATACCCCCACCCGCACCCTAGTGTGCACTCACACACACACATACATCAACTCACATATAGGCAAACACACATAGACATAATTTTAAAATATTTAAAATTAAAAAAAAAAAACAATAATTGTAGGTGCCCAACCGTGACAGGCTCCTTAAGACAGCAAATGTAAATATTACCAAGACTCTAAAGAGCTCAACACCAATAGGCACGGTAGTGGAATCAATAAAAATGACTTGATAGGTAGGACAAATGGAACTCAGAGAATTAAAAATGGCAGATCTCTGGGGCTACAGAGATAGCTCAGCAGTTAAGAGCAATTGCTGCTTTGGTAGAGGGCCTGACAACCAGGTCTCCAACACCAATGGGAGGCGACTACCTGTAACTCCAGCCCCAATGGACTGATGTCTTTTTCTAGACTCTGTGGACACCTGCACATTAACTTCCATATATTCATATAATTTAAATAATAATAGAAATACATCTTCTGAAATATCAGAGTTGGAATTGAGCGTGCACTGAGTAAGCTAAAGGAACATATTCAGCTCAACAGCGAAATAGATAGATGGCCACGAAGACAGGATAATGGAAGAGATTCTGACAAGAGAAGAAATAAAGGGTCTAAACAAGCAAAAAAAGAGACAGAAAAAAGAAAGGAAGAAAAGAAGGAAGGAAGGAGAAAGAAAACACCCAATATGGGTGTTTCAAGATGTCTAACATGGTGCAACTGGAGTCACAGAAAAGCATGTTTTAAAAACCAATAGCCAGATACCTCCCAAATCTACTTCAAAGGAAAACCCAAGAAGTTTACAATCACGAAGACAAGTTATAACAAAGCACAAGCCAACTAAAACTTGAACCAGTGGTGGTAAAGCGCTAGATTTCAAACATCCAAAGACGGTTGTTATGTACAGGGGGTGGATGGCAGGCTTTTCGGTCTTCCTTGCTCACTGAAAAGCAACAGTGCAGCCTCATTAGAGCCACTGTACGAGACACAATCTGTGAGACACACTCACCGTGTGATGCAGGTAGAACAGGGAGGTCAAACAAAGCTGCTCTTACACAGCAGAAGGCTGGACTGCCGGCTGTAGTCGTCCCTGGGCAGGAAGTTAAGTGTTCTCGTTACAAAGAAAAAAAGAAAGCGGTTATTATAGAAAATTGGGGACTATGAGTGAAAAGCTCTCGTAGTCAGATAGCCCTTTTTCTGCCTCTCAGGAAGGCTGCATAAAGGTCTAATATAATGGGTTGTGTCTGTGGATGAGGAAAAGCATGGGGTCAGGCATTAAAGCCCACATTCGGAGCATCAGGAAAGGAAAGAGCACACCCGAGGGAGGGAGGGTGAATCACCTGGCACGCTACATCTTTGGATGTTTTGTTGCCTGGGGTGTTAAGCATAAGTAAAACTTTAACATCTGATCAAAGAGGTGAGTGGATCCATATCTATTTCCACTTATTTCACACACACCCCCCCTCATGATTTTTACATGGATTACCTTGATTACACACCTAGAACCTGAAGGCTCTGTGTCTAGAGAATTCCAACTGCCTATTGCAAGAGCATTAGGAAGCTGCTCCCGAGGGCACAGCAGTGACCCGGAGCACTGACTGAGCAGAACAGGCAAGACGGCTGTGGAAGCTCCCGAGGGATGCCATCTTGGTTATCAGGCATTGATTGGTAAGCCTGTTTCCACCAGCAAGATGCACACATATAAGAGAAGACAGATGTTACAAGACATGGTTAGCTGGGGGAGATCAATATTAAGCTCACCAAATGGTGACTTGTGCAATGTAACTGTGAAAAAGGACCAAGCTGACTGAGAATCGAGCCAGAAAGCTGCTCACTTGGGTAGAATTTCACATTTGTTTTTTCATAGGGAGGCGAACATAATATTCTGCATATGAGAGAGAACAAAGATCACTATTTCATTCGTATGTGTCCTCTATTCTTTTTTCATGAACAGCATCCCAAATGCTATCTGAATTCATTGCTGCATCTGCAAGAGATATGCCATACTAGCTTTAAGAATTTGTGTCTACACCTTTATGGATAAGAGATTGGATTCAAGAGAGAAATTAGTGTCTACCATGTTAAAAACTCATTGAACATCTTGTTTGCAACACAAAATAATTTCCCCAAAACCCTTGTTTAGAATTCCATGGAAAGATGGAGAAGAAATGGAGGGAGAGGCCAACCAATGACTGGTGCAGCTTGAGACCCAAGCCACGAGAGGGAGCCCACCCCAAAACTGCTGATATTTTGCTGTATTTGCAGACAGGGGCATAAGATAATTATCATCAGAGAGGCTTTGACCAGCAACTGATGGAAACAGCCAAACTTTAGGTAGACCTGGGGGAATCTTGCTGAAGAGGGAAAAGACGGATTGTAAGAGCCAAGGGGGTCAATGACACCATATGAACACTTACAGAATCAGTTAACCTGGATGCATAGGGCCTCAGAGAGACTAAACCACTAACCAGGGAGCCTACCTGGGACTGACCTAGGCCTTATGCACATATGTAACAGTTGTATAGTTTGGTCTTCTTGTGGGACTCCTAACAGCCAAAGCAGGGGCTGTCTCTGCCTCTGTTGTCTGTCTTTGGGGCCCTTTCTTCCTACTGGGTTGACTTATCTACTCCGAATAGGAGAAGACGTGCCTAGTCTTATCGCAACTTGATATGCCAGGGCTGGTTGCTATCCGTGGGAGAGCCCCCCCCCCCCTTCTGTTTTTCTGAAGAGGAACAGAGGAGGAATGAGGGGGGAGGAAAGTTAGGGTGGTGGACTGGGAGGAAGGAGGGAGAGGAAGAGGCAGTAAGGATGTAAGGTAAATAAATAAATTGATAAATAATGATTACAATGATGATGATAAAGAATTCTACTTCTACATGGGACTTTAAGAAGCATGTACCCATCGTGTCTGATCCTTACTGTAGCTCTTCAGCATTGGTTGTTAATTTCATTCACTACTTGAGAAAGCTGAGGCCTCAAAGGTTGAGGGATTATTGTGAGTTCATGCTAAAGCAATCGGATCTGAGGTATGCTTTTAAGTCAAATGATTAAGTAAACTCGGCATCCCTTGCATCTTCTTCATCCTTTAAGAATAAAACCCGTCTTTTGTTGCTTTTGCACTTTGATATTAGGTGAGGGGAACATGGGCAGTGTCTTCGTTAGGGATTTACTGCTGTGAACAGACACCATGACCAAGGCAACTCTTATAAGGACAACATTTAATTGGGGCTGGCTTACAGGTGCAGCAGTTCAGTCCATTATCATCAAGGCGGGAGCATGGCAGCATCCAGGCAGGTATGGTGCAGGAGGAGCTGAGAGTTCTATATCTTCATCTGAAGGCTGCTAGTGGAAGACTCGATTCCAGACAGCTAAGATGAGGGTCTTAAAGCCCACACCCACAGTGACACGCCCACTCCAATAAGGTCATGCCTGCTCCAACATGGCCACACCTCCAAGTAGTGCCACACCATGGAGCAAGCATATTCAAACCATCACAGGCAGGGAATGGAAGAAAATGAAAATGCATTTCTTCTTAAGTGGGTGGTGGTTCTTCCACATAATTTGCTCTACATCCTTCTTCTCCCCTGAGTATGAATAATTGAATCCACCAGGTTATCGGTGGCAGCTGTCATACACACTGGCTTTACATAATCACATCAATACAAAGGCTGTACACCTGGGCAGGGATGCACTGGGTGAGTACAAAGCCAACCACACAGGACCTAGAGGACTGAAGAAAGTTTTATAACTTAGAGCAATAAGGAGAAGGCTGGAGACAATCCCAGAGCTGTGTCTCAGGCAAAGGAAGAAGAAATCCATAGCTTGTGACTGCTCACCACCTATAGAGCATGCTTAGTTCAGGTCATTCTTCCTATTTTACAAGTTCAACAGTTGGCAAATACGAATGTCTGTAGGCAGAGGATCTGGTGCTTGGATGATAAAACTTTATTCTAGGTCCCTTAAAAACAATAAAGATGTTAGAATGAAAACAGCAATGTCTAACACCACTAGACATCAGACAGTGCAAACTGTTGAGCTAAACAGGGCACCGGAGGCCCCTGCCCTGAATCTGGTCTCTGTCCTGCAGTCTGGGTGCTGTGCTAATGTCTCTCCTCCCCTGCCCCTCTCCCTCTTCCTCCATCCAGTTTCTTGCTGATTTCAACCAAAAGACGGGAATTCAACATGAGACTACTAATACAACACGTTTTCTTTGGAGAGATTTGTCCCAAAATTAAATAGTTCATGCTAGTTTGGGGAGAGTATTCTTCCTGGCTCCATTAGAGGATTTAACACTTGCCTTAGATTTTTATCCACCCATTACACACTTGCTCATTCTAGTGAGCTAATGCTTTCTTAATTAAAGAATATGGCTTCTCATGAGAGACCAGGTCATAAAGAACTCTGGACTCTTGAGAAGGAAAGAGTTAAATTGAAAGTGTAGTGTCTTACCTTCATACCACCAGCATGGAGACTCTCAACGTACACACACACACACACACACACACACACAGACATGCACACACACAGACACACACACATGCACACATATATACAGGCACACACACACACATGCACACACACTTACACACATGCACACACACATGCATGCAACACACACACCCACAAACACATACATACTCACATGCACACATGCACATACACATGCATACACACACAAATACACACACACAATTATGTAGACTTTGAAGCCCTTCATGGTGATGGTGGGAATGAAAATGGTACAGCCATTTTTGAAAACTGTACTATAGATCCTCAAAGGGGCACAAACCATGTGATCTAGTGGTTCCACTTCAAGTTTGAAAGTTGAAAGCTAATTATCTCAATCTTGGCAGAAATCTAGCTACATAGGCCAAAAAAAAAAAAAAAAAAAATAGGAAGATGCCTTCTAGGAACTGGGAAAGAGACAACAGGTTGTTGGTTGGCTAGATTTACATGATGAAAATGTGCTGGGTATTAATTGCACGTGGATATTAATACAATTTGTGGTTCTACCCAGTGTCTGTAAACACAGTTAACATGGGAGTGTGTGTTAGTAGTTTTCACAGTTAAAGTGACTAATGAAACATGGGCATAGACACAGAGCTACATGTTTCTTGTCTGTTGCCTTGGCCTCTGAAGAGACCGATCAGATGTCTAAGTGAAGCTGGTAGCTCATATATACATCTGCCAACATGTGCAAAGGAAGTGCAACCCAGCATCCTGTTAGCTCAGCATCAGCGTGTTATCAGATGCTGGAGTGCTTCGGGGGAGGGGAGGGAAAGAACTGCTCTGTGGGATACGGAGACATCTGGAGTGAGGCCTTACAGAGCATGAGGACCAGCTGCAAGGACTCTGGGGCCTCAGGAGGAAGGCTGATCTGAAGGATGTGATGAGAGAGACTAACTGCTCCCGTGGTTCCTCTGACATCACCAGTGAATGATTTTTTGTCCGTAATGATCTGGGCTGTGACGAGATCTTGAACGGATTAGCCAGGTGGCTTCACACTTTGTCTCCGGTGGATATTTGAATTTGTCACTTTTCCTTTATCATAAACTAGGTGAGTTAGTTTTTCATTACTGTAACAGAACGTCCAACACATTCTATTTTTTTCCCCTTTTTGAGGAAAAGGGGAAATGTGTTGGTTGCGGCTCCAGAGATTGGAGGGCATGGTGTCAGCATTGGCTTGGTTGGCTACAGAGGACCTGATGGTCGATGTCACCGCCATATGTGGGAGAGATTATATCAGCAAACAAGCAGCCAGAGAGAGGTGGGGACTCCCATGATGCCATCTGAATGACCCTCAGCTTCTATAGGCTCTAGCTCAGAATACCATCCCACTATAAATACCAGTATCTCAATGCATGGAGCTCTAAAGAGCAGGCCACCTGCCATCCATAACACTCAGGCTCTCAGGCATTCTTATGCAGTGCTAACCCTTAACACAGTTACTTACTGATTCATTCAGACAGTGGGGTGCAGGATTCTTGTTTGCAGCCAGAAAAGCAGGAAATACCTACCCTGTGTGACCCAAGACGTGTGCTAGGTAAAGGACGGGACGCACATTGGTCGCTGTGTTATACATTTATTTGGCATTCGTTATTTTCCAAACCAAAATGATGAAAGTCATGGATGTAGGGCCCTAAATTCCAGTGATACGTCTCTGAATAGTGCTGTGGGGAATCCTTAACATACATGCTTCCTTCTTTCTCCTTTCCTTCCTTCATTGCTTCCTTCCTTCCTTCCTTCCTTGCTTGCTTGCCTCCTGCCTTCCTCTCTACCTTTCTTTTTAAAGAAGAGGCATTAGCATCCCTTAGTCTGTACTCCTCCCACAACCGTTATCCCTTCCATGCTGTAACTTACTCTTAGTGTCTCAATTGAGTTAAACATGTTGGCACAATGAAACCTTCTTTACACAAGGCATGCCCTGGAAACAAGTTGACAAGAAATTAGAATTTGCCTCGGTAGTAAAACAGAGCCCACAGAGTAAAAACAGAAATTCAGATTCTGACTGCAAATGAAATTGTTTTGTGGTATGGTAGAACTTGACGGCAGAGACACTGGGCAGTCCTGGGAGTACCGTCGGGATGGGATCAGGCTCAGCAGCACCCAGTGACCTATCAGCAGTGAGATGGAGTCTTCAGTCTCACGCTGCCTTCGCTGTCTTCCCATCCCAACCTCAAAGCCTGTCGGAATTGTGCAAATGCCCCAGGATCTCTCTTCTCTAACCTAGCCATCTCATCTCTTATGGACTAACTGCTCACATGGTGCCTTCTTCCTCTCCCAGCCTTTCCGGCCGCCTGCTCTTGACATTCAAACACAGGAAGGACTTCACAGCACCCAACCGAGTCTCTGAAGGCATGTTCTGTGCAGACACTTTTCTTTTGATTGTCAGTATCTAGCTGAACCCCAGAAAAGGAAAAGGCTGAGCAGATGATCTAATAGCTGGATACCACAGAGACTTCTAGAATTCCAACACTAGAAAGGATGTGAGGTTTCAACTACAAACGTCCCATCAAACATGCAAACATTTACTACAGTATACCGTTCTCTCTCTCTCTCTCTCTCTCTCTCTCTCTCTCTCTCTCTCTCTCTCTGTGTGTGTGTGTGTGTGTGTGTGTGTGTGTGTGTGTGTGTGGTAGAGAAAGAAAGAGAGAGGGGGAGAGAGGGAGAATAGGTTTTACACGATTAACTCTGTCAAAAAAAGATATTCTAATAATGGACAATTAATGGCTAGTCTGTAGCCATATTTTGTAGTTTGAGTTTGATATGGCCCTAAAAGACTCATATGTTTAAATATTTGGTCTCTAGCTGGTGGTAATATTTTAAGAAGTCATAGAACCATTAGGATATGTGGCCACTAGAGGTAAGAGTTCTGTCCCAGGCCTACTTCTGGCTAGGGATCACTGTTCTTAATCCACTATGATATGAAGTGTTGTGGTCACCCGTGCCCTCCCTTGGCATGCATTCCCAACATGAAAGCATACACACTCTGAAACATATCCCACAATAAAGCCTTCCTCTCATGAGTTGCTTCTGTAAGATTTTGTCACAGTGAGGAGAACAGTAAGAGAAACCATTTGGTAGCTTCTTGTAGTATGAACAATTTAAGCTTTTCCCCAACTAGCTCACAAATATAAATGAGACTCAGACTACGGTTACTTTGTTTGTCTTCTAACTGCAAGCCTGGATACCTCGCCAGCAGTTTATCGCACAAACTTGCTGTTTCTCCTGACCATGTGCTCATGCTTCCTCTCCCCTCGTGGTGGCTTCCTCCCTCTCTCTGTCCTCCAGACATACCTCCCTCTAATCCCTCCAGTAATTGTAGCCAATTGTATTTAACCAGTCATTTTAAATAAAAAAAAAAAAACAAACACAAGGTTTGCAGAACAAAAACTTGTAGATATGAGAAGTCACTGATAGGCCTAGTCCTTCTGGTATAGGATGTAGCATCACAGTACCGAGCAATAGACCAGACCTCAACATCTTCTGCCCATTTGGTGAGGCCCATGTGCTTCAGCTTAACCTGTGAGTCGGAGTCTTCAGCATTGGTGTGGAAATGTGCAAATTCAGATTGCAGTGCTGCAGTGAGTTACAGCATTGTTTGGAAAGGATGAAATATTGGTTATGATGTGAAAGGGCTTTTGTGTGTGTGTGTGAGGGGCGTTCCTATTGAATTTCTGATGGAGCCAAACTAGATGTAAGCTAAGGATGATGAGGCCTCTTCAAGCTGAAGGGTGGGGCCTCAAAAATTGAAAAGACCTGCTCGGATTAACCCTAAGGTATCCTGGCTATCCAAAGGGCTTTTCATTCCGTGTACTCTGTATAGAAATCACCATCGCCCTCTAGAGCTGCAGAACACTTCCAGTAAGTTTTAGGGTTCTAGAAAAAAATATATTTCATACTCTTTTGATCTTTACACATTTGATTTTGTCTTCAATTGACATGTGCTAATTGTACAGGATAATGCATTCAAACATTTCTTTTCAGACATATTATTTTTCTAATTAGTATGTATGAATTGTACATATGATATAATACAGAATGATCTTTCAATATTTTTTTTATTTAAAACCTAACTTCAACACAAATTCCTTACTGAGCTCCAGGAAAAAGAAAGACCTATAATAAGGGAACTTTATCATAGGAACTGCTAATCCATTTTGCATGTGCAAAACTGAAGAAGCTGGAGTTTCTTTTTGCTTTTTTTTTTTTTAAAATCCAAGTTCAGCAATGCACTTACACTGCCCCTCATTATTATAGAAAACACAGCACCAGGTGGTTTTTATAAGAGAGAAATGTGTGATGGTTAATGACCTTACACCTGAATGGAGTATGCTAATTCACATATTCAGCCAAAGCAGGTGGATTTCTATGTCTTCAAGGCCAGAAGGGAGTTCCAGGCCGTCCAAGGCTATATAATGAAACCTATTTGAAAAAAAGAAGAAAAAGGAAGAGGATGCGGAAGAGGAAGAGGAGGAGGAAGAAGAGGAGGAAGAGGAGGAAGGGAGTAAAGGAAGAAAGCTGGATAGTAATTTGTTTTAGAAACAGTAAAATCAGGGGGCTGGAGAGATGGTTCAGTGGTTAAGAGCATCGGCTGCTTTTGCCAAGTACCCCATTTTGATACTTAGCTCTCCTATGCCTCACAACTGTCTGTAACTTCAATCCCAGGGGATCTAAAACCCTGTTTTGCCCTCCCTTGATATCAGACATGTGTACAGGTGAAGCACCATATACATAAAATAAACAGATGTTTAAAAAGAATCAACACAAACAATAGAGAGAGGTGAAGCTCATCTACATGGCAAAGCTTAATCAATTATTAGCCTTGTTTTAAAAGAAAATTGCGTGGCAAACAGATTTCTGAATATGTTACATTTTCAACATTTCTGAACAAATCATATTTTGCCCACTTTCCCATTATGTAATCAGGAACATTCAGGATACGTGGTAGAAATTAGCTTTTAAAATAAACCATTTCTAATTTTAACAAGCATTGTAAAGTCCTCTTTCAAAGTAAGCCATTAATTACCAAACTTTGAAAAACTCAAATTACCCATAAATGAAATTTGACAGAGATAAATTTCACAGAAATTCTACTATATAACATTTAGCTTTCATGTCTGAGCTGTGGAACTCCGACCAAGTTCAATATTTGCTCCCGTAATACTGGAATTCATGCCAAGTCTGACCTGAAATGACATATTTGCTCATTTAGTTGGCCTCACTCGCATATTGTCACATATTTGGCATTTCAATAATTCCGTGATTTTGATAGGGCTGATTTTCAACTAAAATATAAATTTCTAAAAGGTGTATGAGGACTTAATGCAGTCTACATTTTTAATCAATCTGGAGACTCTGTGGCTAAAAGCAACAGAAGCATTTCTCGGGAACTATATTTTAAGTCCTTAAAACTCTTTTCCTCTTCTCTCCCTCCCTCTGTTCTTCTCCCCACCCCCTTTGAAGTTTTCTTTGTCTGGATGTTTTTGCACCACATGCATGCAATGCCCATGGAAGTCAAAAGAGGGCATTGAATCCCCTAGAGCTGGAGTTACAGACAGTTATGGGCTACCATGCAGGTGCTCATAACTTGAACCCAGATCCTATGGAAGAGCAGTCGGTTCTTTAACCACTGAGCCATCTCTCCAGCTCCCTTTCTTTATCAGCGGGGATGTTGCCATCCCTTAGTGTCTACTTCTCCCTAACTGTGAATACCTAATTCTTGGTGCACTTGATCCAATCAAATGTGCTTGCACATAAACCCTTTTCTATGCTAGACATGTCCAGAAGGCGGGATGAGTAGATACATTCCCTGTTCAGAAGAACTTAAAATTTAACTGGCAGAGAAACAAGCCAATGAAGTAACAGCAATAAAAATTCAAAGTGGGATCCACATAAAACTGTTGTGGGGCAGAAGGAAGATACTCTGGAGACACAGGAAGCCCTGAGGATACCGAGGAGATAGAAGGAGACATGGAGATTTGGTAATATCAAGCAATAAGATGGAGACTTGGATTCCTCTTTATAATGTCTGAGCCTCTTCCCAGCCCAGCTGCTCAACCTGGCAAAATCCTGAGTCTTTCATGATTTCTCTACTCTCTCCTACTATCTAGCCTTTAATTATGCATGTGTATATTATATGTCTCAGTATACATTATGCAATTGTGTAGCTATGTATCTACTCTTGGATGCGTTAACCTGTCACAGTTGACTACAGCTATCCACATTTCTTTGTTTTTGAATAGGTTGTTTGGGATCAAGTCCGTTATCCAAACAGACTGCTCCAGCACATGGAAGATCATAGTAAACCCAGACCTGTCCTGGTATCACCACGCCAACCCCATTCTCCTGCTGGTGATGTACTACACGCTGGCCACGCTGATCCGCATCTGGCTACAAGAGCCTCTTGTAAGGATCTGGAAATGTTTCCCGAGCTTATCTTCAAAGTGCCTAGGATCTCTGGGAGACATGGTTTCAGCAAAATGGTAGTGTTTTACCCACGTTGGTATAATTTTACAAGTACTGAGTGAGTGCAAATTCTATCTGCACAGACGCCAGTTCCCCACTGGCCTCTGTGTGAGCTGCTACCAGTGGCCTTGGTATTAACAATGGAAGATTAGGTTTTATTTGGCACTCACTAAGCCAACAGGCAGCATGCTGGCTATTTTTGTGAATCCTTCTTTCCACCTATTAAATAACTAAAAAATGAATACTGTGCTTGTCTTATAGGTGAGGGAAATGAAGCATGAGAAATACTTGTTCTGGCATCACACACTTACTGAATGGTTCAGATTGGATTCAAGCCCATCTTTGATAGCAATGTTAGTCTGAGAGACCATACAACCCTGTCTCTCAGTGTTCTCTGACACCCCAGCCTCTGAGGATAGACACCATCATAAAAGTTCAACTCCCACTGGTGCCCATGGCTTCCACTGTGAGGCACGAGGACTGGGACATTCCACTCAAGCACATGGGACACTAGCTTGTTCCCTATAGGAACACCAACAAGGCCGTGGCACTTTGAACAGGAAGACCAATGCTTGCGTGTTTCCCAATTCTTCTCTTGTCTTCTCTCCACTGTGTCTCCTAGATGGATGGGCAATGTTGCAAGGCAGGGGACTGATGCACATAAGAGGTGCTTTTCTCATTTCCATCTGCAGGGGGCACTGTTCATCCCTGCTGAACCCAGCCCAAAATGCAGCCTTCATTGGAATTGCTGCTAGCTTTGGGCCTTGGGATCAGTTTTCTCTTTTCTGTTTTCATTCTCAACTGAATGTGCTAGAACCACATGTTACAAGTTTCAGGAGACGTATCTTGAAGGAAAAAGAGTTTAATGTACTAACTTGGGGGCCAATATGAGGTAAGACTAGACAAAGCCCAAGCTCATTGAAGCTATATACATTCTCCAAGAGAAAAAATAAAGAAAAAGAAAACAGCCACCCACAAATTATATGCCATCCAAATTAAACAGTATCAATGAAACCAGATAAGGCACATGCCTCCTTTATCCCTGGCAGAACTACCACCTGCAGAAAGAAACAAGAATCTATCTCCTTCCTTCATGGTACTCTGTTCCCATGGAGGGTATCAGTAACTAAGACTAGGGTCTCAGATCTTATTCTTGTTAGTTCTCTTCTGTGTGGGTGTCTTCCTGTTGGGACCCAATCGATGGATACAAAGTAACAAATTGTATCCATGAGGTCAGAAAGAACAAATCTTGCCCTTACACCTTTCTCCAATTCCTTTTAAAAATTGGCCACACTAATAAAATACTTTAAGATTTGTATTATGTTAGCTTCCTACACACACACACACACACACACACACATCATCATCATCATCATCATCATCATCATCATCAATAAAAGTTTTACATAAAACTTAAAATGTATTAAAGAACTACTTCTAAACAATGTCATGTACATCACAGAAATTAAGACCTTCAAGTTATTAAGAATTCCCAGTGTGCTTGCTCTCCCCCTGGCATTCCATGTAGACATCCAGGTAATGGAGTAGCTTGGTGACTGCTCTGTGATTTCTTCAGCCTTGTGTAATGCTCTAGCCTTAGTGGACTGTGTCTGGAGCTAGGGAGCTAGAGATAGCTGGGAAGGCAATCTGAGCTATACGCTCTGCAGGAAACAATAGGATTCATGCCAGTTCCTGTATGGACAAATGAACCGTGGCCCTTAGGTATGAAGCACTTCAATCTGCAATTTAAATAGGCGGAGGCAGAAAAGTTTATTAGGGAGGCAATGTGAGAAGGCAAGAGGCTGTTCACAACATAGTTGCGGAAGCTTTGGCATATTCGGTGAAGAATGCCAGCCATCAAATGTGAGTGCGGAGGTGAAAGCCTATCAAATATGTACTAAGGGTGGGGGAGGGGCTAGGAAGAGGGAGAGGGGCTTGTATCAAGAGTTAAATACCAGAGGATGTTGGAAAAACATCTGAGTCCACTCCGTGGATTCTGTGCCTCATTATTGCGTGACAGCTCCAGATAAATTGGTTAAATACCTCTTCACACAACAGGGTTACTCTCCAGTGAACCCAGCATTACTTAAAAATACTCTTTAGTTAAGAATGCATTTATAATGCTCCTGACCTGCTGACAATCATAACCGATCATAACCTACTTTAAACATATTCAGCCTGCAGTTACCAAAGTCATATTGCTGCAGAGGCTACTTTATAATAGGGTTGAATATCATGTGCCACTTATCGTACATTGAATGTTAAAAACAGAGCATTTGTGAGAGTGTTCACCTTTAACAGCAGGTTATTGTGAGTTAAGGTAATGTTTCTACTGAGTGCTTATCACTTCCAATCATTGAGAAGTGAAGAACGGCTATGGTGACTCATCGTAAGTTGGGGCTATGTATGTGTGGCTGTTACCTGGCTTCTGGGAGGTAGGGTGTTTCCCTCGGGTGCTCTGCTGCACACTGGAGCCAAGATTGGGTAGTGCGGCCAAATCCACACTTTCTACTCTAACTAATTCCCTTTTTATGGGAACACCTTTGTTGGAAAGATATCTGAATCCACTCCATGGATTCTGCACCTCATTACTGTGTGAGAGCTCCAGATAAATTGCTTTTTACTAAATACTACCTTGTTGTGTGCATGGTGAGACATGTTTGTGATCCTGCACTCTGGCACTCTGGGGGCTGAGTCAGGAGAATTCTGAGTTTTAGGCCAGCCTGGGCTATATAGCAAGATCCTGGCACTAAAAAATAAAATAAAGTAAAATAAAATAAAATAAAATAAAATAAAATAAAATAAAAATTAAAAAGTTTTAATGAAAAATTCTCCAGTGAGAGAGAGGCTTATGATATAAACTGGATCCTCCTTTAGAAGTGCTTGCCTTGAGAACCAGTTACATTGCTATTTTCTGGTGCAGTTTACAATACACATGGAGAAGCCATGTATGCTTAATATCTGTAACATGGGAAGCTTTAACAGAACCGGGCGACATTCCACAGTGGTGTTCATATGACGTACATGAGAGTATTGAGTTATTTTAGGAGGGTATTAATCAAACCCCATCTAGGTCATCCCTAACTTTGAACAGACGAGACCAAGTGAGATGGTTTGTGGATCTGCCTTGGGGAGCGTAGCTGCTCCCATGATTCTGTGTTTCAGGTGCAGGAGGAGATGGCGAAGGACGATGAGGGTGCCCTGGATTGCAGCTCCAATCAGAACACAGCAGAGAGGAGGCGAAGCCTGTGGTATGCAACCCAGTACCCAACAGATGAGAGAAAAGTAAGGCCCCCGAAAAAGAATGCTTGTCTCCCCACTTAGTTTTCCATGTCTGACTTGTGCTATTGAATGTGGGGTTTAGTACCAGTGGTCAGATCACATTGCTTCAGACTTATAGAAAGAATTTGCTTTAGGTGGCTACTTCCAGAACCCTCTATCACAGCCAAACTTGGAGCTTTTAAACAAAGTACCTGCTCCCACAAGACCCCAGGGAAGAACAATTTTTATATTAACTACTTTGACTTGAAAACAAAACAAAAAAAACAAAACAAAAAAAAAAAAACAAAAAAAAATTCCTGATTTTTTTTTAAAAATTAAAATATTTAAGACAAAAATTAGTAAATAAACCGTTGGCACTGACAGAGGATAGTTTCAAGGTGGACTACACAGCAGCAGAGTTGTTCAGTGTATTGAGTGACTCCATGACTCACAGTGGTAACTCCATAACTGACTGGAGAAGATCCAGGCTCTGCCTGAATGTGGTTATGGGCCTCTTGGCGTTTTAGGCTCTGGTAGGGAAAGTGTTGGCTCATGTAAGTTGTATGTAATAGATCACTATTGCTAGTCAGCTTGAATTCATTCTGGCTGGTACTATATGGACATAAGAGCCTGTTTGCAAAGCCATTGAGACAAATGGGTTTTTTTTTTTTTCCTGGATGGAGCCAGCAAGTCACACCCAGAATCGAGAGGAAGACCTAATATATTCAATGGCAGACAAGTTTCTTCAAAACAACATAGCGCTAGTCTCAGCGTCGCTGTCTTGTGCTGAGGGAGACCGAGGAGCTACTGTGAAGAAGGACAGAACCATGGGGCAGGAGAGGTGCATCATAGGATAAGTGAGGTGCCTCACAGCACGGATGGTGCACCAGGAGACAGACATCATGCCCAAGATACCTGAGGGTTTTCCTGTGCTCTGTCTTGCTCATTTCATCAACTAGAGGGACAGGATAGTTCAACCTCGTGCTAATTAAGTCCCCAGGGAGCTCTGAGGGTTCCAAGACCCTGTCAAGGGGAAAAAAAAAGGTTACAATTGAGATCTTGAAGGACCTTTCCTAATGGCTAAGAAGCCAGGGTGCCCAAGTGCAAAGCAAAGCCGGGACACCAAACATAATAATTACAGACCCAGCAGTAACAGCAACAACAACACCATCTCCACACCACCAGCGTCACCACCACCACACTGCCATCACCTCCACCAGCATCATCACCACCAGTGTTGGGCCTACACAGCAAACAAAACCAAAGCCAGTTTCTCCGAGAACGTTCTTGCTGAACTAGGATGAACAGGAGCCAAGCACCGCCTGACAGTGGTCCACACACTGGACGTTGGTTCCCTAAGATTACAATGACCTCAGAAATTCTTACAACCTGTGACACAGCATGACGGTATCAGAGCAGAAAACATGGCCCATATATTAAGGTCATGCTGTTGAAACCTCCCTAGTGCAGTGTTTATAGATTCCATGTCAGGTGCAATCACATGCCTGGCCATCACATCCACTGATGCTCCTTGCCAACTCCCTCAGAACCGTCTCTGCTCCTCCACACTCTGTTCATAGCAAGGGTCCTTTATACCGTGTTTTTGTAGCACCTTTTCTGTTTTTAAGTGTATAAATGATCTTTGTAAAAAAAAAAAAAAGATCTTTGTGTTTCCATTGGTGGGGGGAGTCTTCAGTGCAGTAGCATGCTGTGATGTTTATAGTTTAGGAGTGATAAGCTATGCCCTACAACCTGAGAGTGGACCAGACTGTGCCTTTGGGCTTAGAGTAGTTATAGAATAACACGAAAGTGAGATTGACTAATGAAGCAGTCCTCAGAATGTGCCTAGTCATCAAACAGCACATGACTCTGTTAGTTTTCTGAAATACGCACTTTGAACTATGTTCCCCTTTAACATTCTGCGTGACAGAACAGGATGTCTGAATGACCTGCCATATGCAAAGTTTGGCAAAGTCCTGATGAGAAGCAGAGTGTCCTAAAATCACTGTAAGGCAGAGCTCAGTGTGTCCACAAAAGTGTTTATAATCTCATGGCTTGTGATTGGCTTATTTGTTTGTACACTTGCACAGAGCTGGGAAATGGTTATGACGCATGGAGGGACAGTGGCATTCATTACAATGAACTTTACTGTGTTTTGCATGGTGCTTCTAACATGCTAGCATGCAGCTAGTTAGAGGCTGGGTTTTACGTATAGAAACATGTACAGATGCAGATGTACTTCAAACTGCTTCTAGCTTATCAATTAACATGCTGTCCCGCCTTGCTTTTTGCAGCTTTTATCCATGACCCAAGATGACTACAAACCATCTGATGTTAGTATACCCTTAGAATTGTCATTTATGCTTATGTAAGTGACTTCAAAGTAACAAACGGAGTTAGATCCTTTGAGTATATTTGAGTTATCTATAAATTCCCTGAAAATGTTTCAATTCTTTTTTGCAGAAATCTTATCAACTTTACTACTCTAAAAATCTGTCTAAAGTATGAGATGGAATATAACATACAAAACACATTTATACTTTAGAAAAGCCCCATTTGGAGCATCTCTCTCTCTCTCTCTCTCTCTCTCTCTCTCTCTCTCTCTCTCTCTCTCTCTCTGTGTGTGTGTGTGTGTGTGTGTGTGTGTGTGTGTGTGTGTGTGTGTGTATTTGTCTGTGTATATGGGGGTGCACACATATGTGTAGGTGCATATGTGTAGGTAAATGTGCACATGTGGTGTGTGTGTGTGTGTGTGTGTGTGTGTGTGTGTGTGTGTGTGTGTGTTTGTGTGTGTGTGTGTGAGTATGGAGGCAAGAGGACAACCCTGGGTACCATTCCTCAGGAACTGCCCCTCACTGTTTTGTTTTTTTTTAAAAAAAAAAAAAAAAAAAAAACAAACAAACAAAAAAGACATTGTCTCTTACTAGCTTGGAACTTTCTTTAGTCTATGCTAGCTTGCCAGTGAGCCTGTCTCTGTTGCCTGAGCTCTGGGACCACAAGGGCATGATACCAGCGTGGCTGACTTTCTTTGCATACATTGCAGAAATCAAATTCAAGTTCCCATTCTTGGTTCTTGAAAAGCAAGTGCCTTACTGACTGAGTTATCACTACTAACTCTATTGGTCTGTCTACAAAACATGTTCATCTGTAGTTGTGTTAATTACTACGTAAATGGGGGATTGTATATATGTTTATTTTATCTTGAATCCATAATGTCAGAAAGGTGGGAGGAAAAGAAGACCCGGGTATTTGCACTTAACGTGCTGCAGCCCTGCAGTTGGGATGTCTCATCTAAGACCTGGAAAGCATTTGCTTAGCCCTGTGCAAAGTGAGTGGGGTCTGGAAGAAGAGCAGGGTGGATGCCCAGGGAAAGTATGGAGAACTACATAGCCGGATGGCTGGAAGAGATGTAGTAGAGAGAGTAGACCTTGATCAAGAAGAGCTCTACAAGCCTTTCTCCAGAGTTTGTATTTATAGTGAGGACAGAGTCTGTCTCATAGTTTGTAGCAGGAGTTCAGAAAGGTTGGGTATGCCTTTTACTGTCACTAGTCTGTGGAGATCAAATTTGGAGAGAGCATATAGAATCCATCTTGATAAAAATATTTGGAGGTTTATTAAATGGTTCAGCCTCTAATCAGCTTTTCATCCTGGGTTATGCATGGAGCTCGAGAGGGAAGAGGTGTGCTTACAGAGAGGCCAGACTGCAATCACTGCTGTGCCCTTTCCTGCTCCCCTGGCAGGGCCTGCTGGTGACCGTGAACGGCAACCCCGTGGACTACCATACCATCCACCCAACTCTGCCCATAGAGAATGGCCCTGCCAAGACAGACCTGTACACTACTCCTCAGTACCGGTGGGAGCTATCAGAGGAGTCCTCAGGTAATGCCCCACAGTGAAGTGAGCAGATTTGCTCAGGTGTGTGTGCCTCCTCTTCCATCTATAAAATTGGCACCACTTCCTGTTGCTTCGTGTATGGTTTGCTTCTTTACTCTCAAACAGCCTCTGTTTTTAAACAGAAATGTTGCTACCCATCATCAGTAAAATTAGGGCTAATTTCCTTAGAGCTTTATTTCTAGTATACATCAGCATGGTTTTGTTCACATTTGGCTCTGGTACATGCAATAAGTGGCATGAGGGTGACAAAAGGTTGAAAAATAAAAACGTAAGAAGAAAGAATTTGAGTAGGCGAACTTTTATGACATAGGTTCTTGCTGTGTAGCCCTGCCTGGTCTGGATGTAGACCAGGCTGGCCTCAGACTTACAGTAATTCTATCGCCTATGCCTGCCAAAGGCTGGGATCACAAGCATGAGTAACTTCAGTTGGCAGCATGTTAGCTTTTTATAGCATTCAACGTGTGTGTGTGTGTGTGTGTGTGTGTGTGTGTGTGTGTGTGTGTGTGTATCTACCCACCTATCCATCCACATGCTGGGTTTTCTGTTAGTTAATTTGAAGGTCAACAGTTTTTCTGGATAATATTTTAAGAAAGAAATTTAAACGAAGATGATTTTAAGTCAATAAGAGGAGACTGGAGTGATTTCATCCACCCCTGGTGAGGGGAGCCATGTCATCAAAGAGAGGGTGCTGAGAAAATTGGCACAGTACCTAGTAACTGAGAGTTTAAAGGTGGGATGCAGGGGAAGGGAGACAGAGGTCGCCTGCACAGTGAGAGGACAGAGATGGCAGGAAACGTCTCTCTTAAACACCCATTAGAGCAGTGGTAAGAGGCCACTTGTAGAAGACCCCAGGGAGCTGGCTGCTCTCCCTGGCCACCTAGAGCAAGTATCTCTATATGCTGGCACCTGGGCAACAGAATAGCTCTAGAATGTACAGAAGAAACTTTAAATCAGAACCTTTTGGTAAGGGAGAAGTCTGGCCAGGGCCAAAGCCTCCCAGGAAATACAAACTCAGGTTCCAGGAGCACAAAGGGGAGGAGCCAACAAAGAGAACTATGTCTTTGAAGGTCCAGCTGGAGAAGTGGCCTTCATCTAGACCACACACACACATCATAACATACACACACCTTAACATACACATACACACACATACCATAACACATACATATACACATACATACACATACTATAATGAACACACTACACATACCATAACATATAATATATACATACATACACATACCATAACAAATGTACCCCACATACCATAACACAAACACACACCATAACACAAGACATACTTGCATACCATGACACACACACACACACACACACACACACACACAGTACCAAGAGCTTACCCATAATGCTAATTCTTAGGTTCATTTGATTTATTCTTTTCATTGTTGGGCATGATTTGTGAATTTTACCATAAACCCTAGGCTCATCCAACTGTAATGTTGGAGAAATTAAAGATACTGGACTTTGGACCAAAAAGCCTGACAGCAGCCCATGCAAAAGAAACTGTGTAATCACTGATCTATGAGTGGTTTGCTCTTTCTCACAGGGTACTAGCTCTATTATTCCTTATTTATATGAATTACAGTTAATTTAAGCAAAAATTCAAAAAGAACACCATCTTACTGTCAGATGAATATTTGGTACTCTACACAGTCTCTCTGGGTCAGGTGTGTGGCGGTGCTAAGGATGGCTTCTCTGACTTGAAATCCAGTCGGGTCCTGGTCGTTATTACAGCTGATCCTACCATCTGCTCTGTTGGCTTGACTGAGCCAGAATCTTCTTTTAATCCCACTGTGAGCCTGCTAGCTGACCTGAGACTCCTGCCAACTGATGGCCAACTGGACACATCAGCTCTGGGCTACCTCAGTCTCTCCACTGGGAAGTTACAGCGTGGTAGCTGACTCCTCTCTAAAAGCAAGATGGTGGTTTGTTAAGAGAAGATGCCTGAGATGAAAGCCACATTCCTTTTGAACTGAATCTAGGCTGGGAATGGAGCACAGTGATAGGCATTTACCTAGTGAGCATTGAGCCCTGGGTCCCATTCCCTAGCACCAAAAACAAAACAAAACAAAACAAAAGACAAAAACAAAAACTACCACCAAACCCTGAATCTGAGAACTGACATTCCATCTGTTCAAGAGTGTTCTATTCAAGGGGAGAAAGACAGACAAAGTTATGAATACCAGAGGATGGAAATACCAGGGAAAACCACTCTCTTCAGTGGAGATTTTCTTCTCAGCATGCCTGGGCCATTATTTTTACCAGTCAGAACTCATTGCTTCTGTCTGCCTGCTAGAGTCTATACTAGTTAGAGACACTTCCTATACCAGAAAATACTACCAAAAGCATACATGTGATATAGTATGGAAGTTTGCCATTGTGATGAATGCCAACTACATCCATTCATAGTCATATAAAGTGTTTGTCTCTCTAGAAAAGAAAGAAGAGGAAGAAGAGGACAAGAGAGAAGACTCGGAAGGGGAAGGGAGCCAGGAGGAAAAACGGAGTGTGAGAATCCATGCCATGGTCACCGTGTTCCAGTTCATCATGAAGCAGAGTTATATCTGTGCCCTCATCGCCATGATGGTTCGTGCTTGCAGCATCCTCCAGAGCACTGGAGGTCCATACTCCAAGCCTCTCAGTCAGGGTCAAGACTGCAGTCTGGAAATGGGATTGACTTCAGTTAGCCTCAGCCATGTCCAAAACAGATTTCAAAGGGCCTTTTCATAAAGAACTACAGGATAAGAGTTGAGGGTCAGGTAGCAAATTTCCTGGAGTTGATGTTATCCATGAGCCTGATTGGCAGGTTGCACTGCCAGCTCTTGCTGACAAAACACTTCTTAGTCTCTAAGAACTAAGCAACAAGGCAAATGTTTCATTTGTCTGAGAGGTCTAAGCACTGTTTTGTCCTTATAGAAGATATAAAAAGAATAGCCTTTGTTAACTTGTCCTCATTGTTCAGTGTTTAGAAGCCTCACAAACAGTTTATTCTTGTAAAATTTCTAATTTCTATCATATATGTCTGCCTGCTATGAATGCTTAATCCTCAAAATTCCTGTTTCTCACCTAGCTATAGCCCACAGTCATCATGACCATAACTAACCACTGACTCCAAATACTGGGGAAAATATCTGCTTTAATACTGCAAAATAGTATTGGGAGTAAAAGGCTTTTGACACCCCCCACACACACAAAGGAAGAGCAAAGCCAATGTCATGCTCAGCCATCTCCATTCCCGTCCTTCCTTCTCTCACAAGAGGCTGGGACGCTCTCTGTTACCCACCTACAAGTCTCTCTTGTCTAAAGGCCTTTTCGGTGCAGATAACATTGAACTCCCCAGAGTGTGTCGTACTGACAGCTGCTGTCCTTTGTCCCCGTGACTCTGCAGGCATGGAGCATCACCTACCACAGCTGGCTGACGTTCGTGCTGTTGATATGGTCGTGCACTCTCTGGATGATCCGCAACAGGAGGAAGTATGCCATGATCAGCTCTCCTTTCATGGTTGTCTATGCAAATCTGCTGCTGGTGCTGCAGTACATATGGAGCTTTGAACTTCCTGAGATTAAGAAGGTCCCCGGATTTCTAGAAAAGAAAGATCCTGGGGAACTCGCTTCAAAGGTAAATGGATAAGGAGACCGGAGAGATAGAGAAACAAGGATGACCATATTATAGTAAGCAAATTTTCAGGAATGCAACCTCTAAATGATTTTAGAATGAAAATATCTGAGACCTAGAAATAGCTTGCATTATTCAGATGCCTCTCTTTTTATTCAGAGCTGGGGAACGACCCCAAGGATCTCACCACTGTGCTACATCTCTGTCTCTTGTTTTGCCTTTTAGTTTGTGACTGAGTCCTACCATTGCCAAGTTAGGGCTGAACTCACTCTGGAGCCCAAGCAGGACTGGAATTTGCAATCCTCCTTCAGCCCCCACTTCCCCAGGTAGCTGAGATCAACAGCCCATCAAGCCTGGCACAGATAACATGTGCACCATCCTGCTATTAGTTTTGACATAGAAACAATAGTCTTTCTACAAAAGAGAATTATGGAACAAATTATTGTAAGTTAAATGTAGCAGTAGTAAAGTAAGTCCTTTACAGCATCAATTCTACTACTTCAATCAGGACTACTCCTGAGTCGGTAATTAGATGTCACAATGGGATTATGCAATGTAAAATAGAAAATGCAACATAGCTGAGCAGGGGTGGCGCACGTCTTTAATCCCAGCACTTGGGAAGCAGAGGCAGGCAGATTTTGAGGCCAGCCTGGTCTACAGAGTGAGTTCCAGGACAGCCAGGGCTACACAGAGAAACCGTGTCTCGAGAAAAAAAAAAAAAAAAAAAAAAAAAAAAAAAAAAAAAAAAAAAAAAAAGAAAAAGAAAAGAAAAGAAAGAAAGAAACATAAAATACACAAAGGAATTGGAGAGTTTGTGGAAAGGTTAACCATTTGTAAACATCAGCTTCTTTGCACATGCCATCACAGGGACTATTTACCATGGCTAATACTTTAACTATGCTTGAAAAGCAGTGTTAGCAGCAGAAATGATGACACTTGCTTTTTATTCCTTCTGTTGTCAAGAACTTGCAGCCATTTCACTGTCTGTTTATCTCCTTGAGCCATTTTAATGGCTTTGATTTCAGAAGGTTAAAACATTACAACTTACTATCTATTTTATGCACAAAGTCAAAGCATGTGTTGCCCACATGTTGGTGACATTAAGGCAATTTAAAAAATCAACATGTATATTGAATGGACCTTCAATTTTTTCTTCACTATAAATACAGGAAACTAAATATCACCAGAGAAACAACCATATAATGTGAAACAGTCTCTTTCTGGAAGCCACTATTTCCATGTGTCCAGGCCTCCCCAGTTCTGACGACTGGTATACCTGGGACATTTACTTCAGGAGTAGGTTAACAAAAGATAGGTCCACACAGCAGACATTTTGTATCAGTGTTAAAAGGGGAATACCATTGATCTTCTATTTAACAGAGTGTAAAAATCTCATTCATCAGAGCACCTGTAAGGCTCATCTGCCTAGGTGTGCCTCCTGATAAGAACATCTCAAAGTGCTGTCACTCAAAGGTTACCTATCAGACCATATGACTCTCCACTCTTTTCATATAGGAGGAGTTCAAACTCCACCTCTTCAGCGGAGTTAGTCCACTGTAGCTTGACCCAGAGCACTTGAGAGATACAGAAAAAAAAAAGTCAGCTAAATTGTAGGATTAAATTCTGTCTAGCCTAAAATTATTCATTCTTGGAAAGATTATGTTATTTTAAAAATAAACTCTTTTTATATCAGATATTTTCTTTATTTACATGTAAATTTCTCCTTTCCCAGTTTCCCCTCCAAAAAACAAACAAAAAACAAAAACAACAAGAACAAACCCCTGTTGCTCCCCCCTCCCCATGACTGCCACCCCACCCTCTCCTACTTAATGGCCCTGGCATTCCCCTACACTGGGGCACAGAACCTTTACAGGGCCAAGGGCCTCTCCTCCCATTGATGATCAACTTTGCAATCCTCTACTATACACATGCTGCCAGAACAATCAGTCTTACCATGTATAGTACTTGGTTGGTGGTTGAGTCCCTGGGAGCTCTGAGGGTACTAGTTAGTTCATATTGTTGTTTGTCCTAAGGGGCTGCAAACACTTCAGCTCCTTTGGTCCTTTCTCTAACTCCTTCATTGGGGACCCTGTACTCAGGTCAATGGATGTCTGTGAGACTCTACATCTGTGTTAGTCAGGTACTGTCAGAGACTCTCAGGAGATAGTTATATTAGACTGGCTTGTCCTTCCTTCAGTCTCTGCTCCATAGTTAATCTCTGCAACTCCTTCTGTGAGTATTTGGTTCCCCCTTTTAAGAAAGAATGAAATGTCCACATTTTGGTCTTCCTTCTTCTTGAGTTTCCTGTGGTTTGTGGGTTGTTCTTCCTGTATTCTGAACTTCTGGGCTAATAACCACTTATCAGAGAGTGCATACCATGTGTGTTCTTTTGTGTTACCTCACTAAGGATGATATTCTCCAGATACATCCACTTTCCTAAGAATTTCATAAATTCATTGTTTTTAATAGCTGAGTAGTACTCCATTGTGTAGATGTACCACAATTTCTGTATGCATTCCTCTGTTGAGGGACATCTGGGTTGTTTCCAGCTTCTGGCTATTATAAATAAGGCTGCTATGAACATGGTGGAGCATGTGTCCTTATTACATGTTGGAGCATCTTCTGGGTATATGCCCAGGAGTGGTATAGCTGGGTCCTCTGGTAGAACTATGTCTAACTTCCAGAGGAACCACCACACTGATTTCCAGAGTGGTTGTACCAGTTTGCAATCCCACCAACACTGAAGTAGTGTTCCTCTTTCTTCACAACCTCTCCAGCATCTGCTGTCACCTGAGTCTTTTATCCTAGCCAATCTGACTGGTGTGAGGTGGAATCTCAGAGTTGTTTTGATTTGCATTTCCCTGATGACTAAGGCTGTTGAACATTTCTTTAGGTGCTTCTCAGCCATTCGGTGTTCATCAGTTGAGAATTCTTTGTTTAGCTCTGTACCCCATTTTTAATAGGGTTATTTGGTTCTCTGGAGTCTAACTTCTTGAGTTCTTTGTATACATTGGATATTAGCCCTCTATCAGATATAGGGTTGGTAAAGATCTTTTCCCAATTTGTTGGTTGGCGTTTTGTCCTATTGATAGTGTCTTTTGCCTTACAGAAGCTTTGCAACTTTATGAGGTCCCATTTGTCATTTCTTGATCTTAGAGTAGAAGCTATTGGCGTTCTCTTCAGGAAATTTTCCCCTGTGCCTATTTGCTCTAGGTTCTTCCCCACTTTCTTTTCTATTAGTTTCAATGTATCTGGTTTGATGTGGAGGTCCCTGATCTACTTGGACTTGAGCTTTGTACAAGGAGAAAGGAATGGATCAATTTGCATTTTTCTACATGTTAATCGCCAGTTGAGCCAGCACCATCTGTTGAAAATGCTGTCTTTTTCCACTGCATGGTTTTAGCTCCTTTGTCAAAGATCAAGTAACCATAGGTGTGTGGATTCATTTCTGGGTCTTCAATTCTGTTCCATTGATCTACCTGCCTGTCACTGTACCAATACTATGCAGTTTTTATCACAATTGCTCTGTAGCACAGCTTAAGGTCCAGGATGATGATTCCACTAGAGGTTCTTTTATTGTTGAGAATAGTTTTGGCTATCCTGGGTCTTTTGTTGTTCCAGATGAATTTGCAAATTGCTCTTTCTGAGTTTATGAAGAATTGAGTTGGAATTTTGATGGGGATTGCATTGAATCTGTAGATTGCCTTTGGCAAGATGGCCATTTTTACTATATTAATCCTGCCAATCCATGAGCATGGGAGATCTTTCCATCTTCTGAGATCTTCTTCGATTTCCTTCAGAGACTTGAAGTTCTTGTCAAACAGATCTTTTATTTGCTTAGTTAGAGTTACTCCGAGATATTTTATATTATTTGTAACTATTGTGAAGGGTGTTGTTTCCCTAATTTCTTTCTATGCCTGTTTATCCTTTGTGTATAGGAAGGCCTCTGATTTGCTTGAGTTAATTTTATATCCAGCTACTTTGCTGAAGTTTTTTATCAGGTTAGGAGCTCTCTGGTGGAATTTTGGGGTCACTTAAGCATACTATCATATCATCAGCAAATAGTGATAATTTGACTTCTTCCTTTCCAATTCCTATCCTTTTGATCTCCTTTTGTTGCCTAATTGCTCTGGCTAGGACTTCAAGTACAATACTGAATAGGTAAGGAGAGAGTGGGCAGCCTTGTCTAGTCCCTGATTTTAGTGGGATTGCTTCAAGTTTCTCTCCATTTAGTTTGATATTGGCTACTGGTTTTCTGTATATTGCTTTTACTATGTTCAAATATGGGCCTTGAATTCCTGATCTTTCCAAGACGTTTATTATGAAGGGATGTTGGATTTTGTCAAATGCTTTCTCAGCATCTAGTGAGATGATCTTATGGTTTTTTTTTCCTTTGAGTTTGTTTATGTGGTGAATTATGTTGATGGATTTCTGTATATTGAACCATCCCTGCATCCCTGGGATGAAGCCTACTTGATCATGGTAGATGATCGTTTTGATGTGTTCTTTGATTCGGTTTGCAAGAATTTTATTGAGTATTTTTGCATCAATATTCCTAAGGGAAATTGGTCTGAAGTTTTCTTTCTTCATTAGGTCTTTGTGTGGTTTAGGTATAAGAGTAATTGTGGCTTCATAGAACAAATTGGGTAGAGTGCCTTCAGTTTCTATTTTGTTGAATAGTTTGAGGACTATTGGTATTAGGTCTTCTTTGAAGGTTTGGTAAAACTCTGCACTAAACCCATCTGGTCCTGGGCTTTTTTTGGTTGGGAGACTATTAATGAGCAGATATGGGACTGTTTAGATTGTTGATCTGATCTTGATTTAACTTTGGTACCTGGTATCTGTCTAGAAAATTGTCCAAGAAATAAACTCTTGACTGTTTTGACAAACATTATTGGAGACAAGGGCATCCAATTAGATAACTATGGGCTCACAAAATCTCCAATGTAATGATATTCATGAGAACAAATGACTACCAAGTGAGGTGACACAGGTCTGGAATCCCACCAGTTCAGGAGACTGAGGCATAAGGATCTCAAATTCAAAGTTGGGGCTACAGAATGACTCCAAATTCAATATGAGCTCCTGAATGAGACCTTGTCTCCAAATCAAAAGTTGGAGGGTTGAGTTTAACTCAGTGGTCGAGAGTGTACACAGCCTTGGGAGTCAATCACCAGGACTGCTAAATAATTAAGCAAGTGAATAGATAGATGGATGGATAGATAGATAGATAGATAGATAGATAGATAGATAGATAGATAGATAGATAGATAAGTAAGTGCTATTAACTAGCAATATACCATCTAGAGAATACCTGTGAGTTAGCGTGACACAAATGAAAAAAAGAAAAGGATATGGCCTCTGACCTTTAAGAGCTGTACTTGCTCAGAGCAGCAGGACTGAAGCTCTTTGTAACATTGTCCAAGTCTGGCCTGCTCCTGTCCATTCTCAAATTCTTTCCTTCAGGGAAGACCCCATATGTTCCTAGTTATTCTTAACCTCTCACTACATGTTAACGAAGCAGGTATTTTTCTTAGTTTTCAAGTATGGTTCATTTAGTAGAGACCTGCAAAATTTTAATGCCCAGTTTTCGACATACCAGTTCTCCAGTTCCTGACCTTGTTCATCTCTGCGTGTTAACCAGGATTCATTAATACTGATTTTTAGTTGAAGGCAAATGATAGCTGGCACAGATGACTGTGTAACAAGTGAAAACACAAGGAGAAAGCAAGCCACCCTTAGCTTGTAAATTGGTTTTCATTTCTTTGGCAAATACTTAATGAAAACCTTTTCTGAACCAGAATGTATCATGTTACACCCACTAAGAAGTCCAGAACCACCCAAGATAGACAAATGTTACTGAGATGTGCAGACACTGCTACACACTGATCATGGAGGTGGGAATTGGTGCAGCAACCTTAGAAAATGGAAATTTGTCAGTTCCTCCAATAGTTAAGCACTCAGCACAAGATGAACAGTGCCAGGTGTAAATTTAGAGAACTCTCCAAGACAGATGGAAGCACGGAGACATGGGAACACTTAGATGACTTCTCATAGTGGTGTTATTCATTGTAGAGAAGTCAGAAACTCAACTGCTCTCAACTGAAGAGTACATAAGCACACTCTCACATCTTTATAAAATAAGATACTGTTCCCTAGTAAAAAAAGCAAAAAACAAAACAAAACAAAAGAATGAAGTGCTGTATACATATTATAAGGTGATTAAGCCTTAAAAATATCACACTAAATAAATGTTATTTACAAAAAAGCACGTATTATGTGACTCTCTCTACTTAAAATGTCCACATTATTTATATATGTGTGTGTGTGTGTGTGTGTGTGTGTGTGTGTGTGTGTGTGTACAGACAGCAAGTAGATCAATCATTGGCAAGAACTAATATATGAAAGGGATGATGGAAACCATGCTGCTTTGCGGAGAGCAAAGAAAAGATGACAAAATAGATTGTGGTAATGATTTGTAGCCCTGGAAGTAGACTAAAACCAACTAAGTAGATACTTCCTGGGAGATTTTTAGACTCTAATCCAGAGCCTCATGAATGCTAAGCATCCAGTCTACCACTGATCTATACCAAACCTTTGCAATATACTCTTGAAATGAGTAAGTTGTGTAGTAAGTGAATTGTGTTTTGATTACACTGTTGCAAAAAAAGAAAAATGGCCCTACTATGTGATAGACAGCGTGTTCCCTAGAGAAATAGGCTCCTTCTATCAGCAGTTTTTTCCCAGCTCCAAGAAAAGGTCAACATAGACATGTGGAAGCTTAGAATTCTTTCTTAGCCATTGCAGAATGAATAGGAATAGCTAGCTGGTATATTTTCTGGGATGAAAAGTTCTTTTTCATATCTGTGGAATTCTTCGAAATAAGGAATACTGCAGAGTCAAAGGGTTGTTATACAAGACAATCTCTAATAGGCCCTGACTATCAAACTATCAAGAGGAAATGAGACTCTGACACTGATCTGGAAGGAGTCTAGTGCCTGAAGTTGGTTTTCTGTTAAATGGAGGGTGTCCATCATCCTAAGTGGTGCACACAATCATAGCATATGGGTGATGCTCACACTCAAAAGGAGTTGCTAAATAGATAGGCGTATGCCCTGTGCTCCCACAACTATGGGGGAGAAAAACCAAGCTTCAAATGGTTGCTGAGCCCCACCTCTCTCTACCTTCAGATTCTCTTCACCATCACGTTTTGGCTGCTCCTGAGGCAGCATCTCACAGAGCAGAAGGCCCTTCAGGAAAAGGAAGCCCTTCTGTCTGAAGTCAAAATTGGAAGTCAAGAACTTGAGGAAAAGGGTAAGTGTGGGACAGGAGTGATGGCTTCATAGTTAAGAGCACTGGCTGCTCCTCCAGACGATGCAGGTTTGATTCCCAGTGCCATGTGGTGGCTCACAATTGTCTGTCACTCCAGCTCCAGAAGATCTGATGCCTATCTGGGCTCTACAGAGAGAAGGTAACCGTTAGAGTGTTCGTGTGAGCCTACGGGGAATATTTTTTTTTTAAAATATGTTGTTATAACTTTCAGAAATGTTATTCACAGTGGAAGACAACACTAAATATCAGAGAAATTTTCTCTGAAGACATACTTCTAATGAGAACTGGCACCAATGAATTAACTCAAATCCCTTAAATTTACATTCTTGGCTATTAAAAAATAGAGGTAAAAAAGAAGAAGAGGGAGAGAATGGAAGAGAGGGGGGAATAAGGGAGGAGCAGTGAATTATTAACATATCTTTAGCTTTTGTTTTTCTGTATAGATTAATGAAAACTAGCTCTCAAACTCCCTAGGCAGATGAATAATATGTTTGTTGTTTATAGAATGGATTAGATGGTAAGTGAAGAGAAGGTTCGGGACCTGGAAGATGGCTCAGTGGTTAAAGAGTGCCTAGTGCTGAGGGAGAGGACCTGAGTTCAGTTCTCAGCACCCATGGTAGGCAGCTCAGAATTGTCTGTCCCTCCAGGTCCACAGGATCTCCTGGCATCTTCTGGCCTCTACCAGGATCTACATTCATGCACACATGCCCTCCTGTCTCTGTCACATGCGTAGATAATAAAAAATAAATAAATAAAAAAAAAAAAGCACTAGCCACTTTAAAAAAAAAAAAAAGTTAAGTAGCACCCCATGGAAATGGAAAGGGGAGTGCCACTGTAGAGAACCTAGGATGTCAACCCTAATGCAGTAAGTGATGAGAAGCCCAGCACACATCAGCTACTGTTGCTTAGTTCCTATTAAGCCTAACCATTGATTCTTGTTTCAGCAGCAGTTGTCTATAAGATTTGAATCTTGGCTACATGAGCTGGAATGTCTGTCTACCCAACACACTGATTTGCTATTCAGTTTAATGGTTTATTTAGCATAAATAGTCAAAGCCCATTTCAGGTTTACTCCTTTCCCTCTGGGAGTTCACTGGTTTATTGGAGAAATTATTCAAATTTAGATAGCTTCAGAAAGACAGAGCAGGTAACTTTAGCAATACAATATACTGAATATTGTCATATTTTAGATCACATGGTGCTTCGGACCAAGACTGCTAGCATTGGTCTCATCTTTATACTGCTTGTGCTGTCTTAAGCCATGAAACAATTAGGATCAGAAATGACATCATAGCTTGATTTTGACTATTGTTACACATTTATCTTTATACCATCTGACTCTCAATACTAAAATTGTAAAAAGTGATGCAGAGAGATTAGCATAAAATATTCCTGCATATACTTCACTTTATAAAAGTTATAAAGACGATCACTTAATTGTCAGTGTTGCCTTATTCTTTAAAGCCATGTAAAAAGCATGTAATAGCTCAGAAAACATACCCTTCTATGTCTGCATAAGTCTTTTGAAGCCAAAGCATGGCTGTAGCCAGGAATAATAACATGGCCTTGTGTCTTGAAGATGAAGAGCTCCAAGATATACAAGTGGAAGGAGAGCCTACAGAGAAGGAAGAAGAAGAAGAGGAAATAAAGGAAGAAAGGCATGAGGTAAAGAAGGAAGAGGAAGAGGAAGTGGAAGAAGATGATGACCAGGACATCATGAAGGTGCTGGGCAATCTGGTGGTGGCCCTCTTCATCAAGTATTGGATCTACGTTTGCGGGGGCATGTTCTTTTTTGTCAGCTTTGAGGGGAAAATCGTCATGTACAAAATCATCTACATGGTGCTGTTCCTGTTCTGTGTGGCCTTGTACCAGGTCAGTAAACACAAGGGCCCGGCTTTCTAGTTCTCACACCTGACTCAGGAGTAGAGATGAGTTCCTTCCATAGAGATGAGCATATCTAGAAAGTGACTGATGACACTCAGAATACCAAGCCAAGAATGACTAGAATCAATGTATTCTCTCTCTCTCTCTCTCTCTCTCTCTCTCTCTCTCTCTCTCTCTCTCTCTCTCATATACACACACACTCACACATACATTTTAAAAATTTCCATTTGGTTAATTTTTATAGCCTTTATATTTAGTTAACTAAATATATCAATCTTTTATTTTATATCTGTTAGTTAAAACCCTTGAATAATATTAATAAATTTATTTGTAAAGAACTAGTAGGAAAAAAATCACACACCAATACTAAAAAGACCCAAAGCCTATATATACACCTCAACAAACTTCTCTTCAGTTAAAATAGCCTTTGAAGCTATAGAGTTTCACATTAGATGTTACTCACTCTCAAATATATCTTACACACTTCATAAGCTTTCCAAAATATCTTGGTTTAAAAAAATAATCTTTGACATTAGATCATATTTTTAACACTTAACAGTTTATGAGCAATGTGTGGATAATCTTAAATACTTGAGGAATCTCCAGTTTGATCATATTGTAGGCTTTGGGATCAAAAAACTGTTTGTCTATTTGTGAGTGTAAGTGAGTGAATGAGTGAGTGTGTGTGTGTGTGTGTGTGTGTGTGTGTGTGTGTGTGTGTGTGTGAAATACAGCAAGGGCTTTTGGTACCATAAACTAATCTATTAAAATGAGTTAGCTCTCCATGAACTCAGTTTGAACTGGTGTTAGAAGGCCATCCAACAATACAGACTAGAGCAACAGCAGAATATTCTTCTGAGCACCCAATAGAATACCTAAAGCAATGATAATAGTAAGAGCCCATTATTTATGAAAATGAGAGTTTGAAAATGTTCTTGGTGGAAATTGATGAACTCGCAAATATCTCTAAGACATGAGAGATGTCCTCTAATGAGCATTTTACAGTTTTGTTCATTGAATACAATATTGAATTTTACAGTTTTCAAAATTGAAAATTGCAGCTTTCTGTAAGGAGGACAAAAAAAAAAAAAAAAAAAAAAAAAAAACCATGATGGCGTGTTGTCACAACTAAACTGCACAAAGAACCTTACAAGCCTAAAACTAAAATAGGCTTTGCTTCAAAGGTGTGTGTGTGTGTGTGTGTGTGTGTGTGTGTGTGTGTGTGTATTCAGTACTTTGCTTAATTAAGCCAGGTATCTGTACAGGCCATTTTTTTTCTTTTTGCAACCATTTTTCCAATTTTTGTTTCCTTTTTTCTTCAACGCCTGACTCGCAGGTGCACTACGAGTGGTGGAGGAAGATCCTGAAGTACTTCTGGATGTCAGTGGTCATTTACACCATGCTGGTGCTCATCTTTATATACACTTACCAGTTTGAAAACTTCCCAGGCCTGTGGCAAAACATGACCGGATTAAAGAAAGAAAAGTAAGCGATGTGTGCCTGGGAATGGGACGGGAAGAAGACAAACACATTAAAAGCCTCGATGCACATTGTTGTTCCCAAAAACTCTGTGAACAATTTTAGGAAAATGTGTCTTTGAGGTCCTCAAAGGCAAGGGAGAGAACCCCATTCTTCTCTCTCTGTTCCTTCTGTCTAGTTCTGACCTTGCCTTGCCATGTAGTGGAGACTCCATGAAAGTTGTCCGGCCCTATTTTAATGAAAGGTGACGAATGGCATCTGTCCTCATGTGAAACACTGCTGCCTCGCTGTGCCTTCTGCTTCCCAGCTCGGCCCAGTTTTCCAGTCAGTGGGAGGCTCATGGCTTCACTATCCCCTTCCCTGTGTCTAGGCTTACACTCTAGGGAATAGTGGCTGGCACAGTTTATGCTGTGATGCTGTCCTGGACTGACTTGATTGCACACATCTGGCATGCTCCAGAGTGCTCTCTTTCTCTGATTCTTTTTCTCCTATAAATCTCTCCAGTGAGTAAAGAAGTCCAGATCGATCTCGGTCTTGATTAAAAAATGCTGAAGTGTCAAGGAGAAAGAGTAAAAGATAAGATTTGTGTGTGGTTAGATGGATACACACACTGGGATTCATTAGAAATGTCTGTTGAATTCTTGTCCTGAGCCAGGATTACAGCAGGAAACAAGAGAGCTGAAGAGAAAAAAAAAGGGGGGGGGGGAGAAAAACAGGAACAAAACTTACCTTGATTCATATCAGCTCATTAAAACACTCTATGAAGGGAGCAATAAATGGAGTGGTCCCCTCAGAAGTCTTTGTATAGGTGCCATTTACACTTGACCTGATGAATGGAAACTAAACTTTTCTTAGAAAAATATGGGATTTTGAGTCTAGGATGTGGGAGAGCATCCTAGCCAGGAAGAACTGCAAACACAAAGGCCCTAAGGCAAGATAGAGGTAGCCGGGGCACAGGGGGATGCAAGGAAGCTCACCTGCTGAGAGCATGGGCAAAGACAGCAAGAGAGGTTGTGGGGGGGGGGGAGAAGTAAGTATTTCAAGTACTCAGGCACAGCACAACAAGAAGTTTGTATTTTATTCTCATTGGAATGTCGAAGGCCCACTTTAACACCACAGGGTAAATGAGGAAGGCCAAGTGGGGAGTTGGTGATTGATCACTCAGCAAAACTTCCACTGGGGCCATTAGTCCCTGTGACCAGTGAAAAACTCTCTGAACCCTTTAAATTCTTTGGTGGCCAGTGAGAAGGAAAAGAGAAAAGGGAAGGTAGAATCATACACACACCCCCACATACACACACACAGAGTGGATGAAGCAGGAAAACTCCAACAACTTCACACATATGCATGCATGCATACATACATACATACATACATACATACATACATACATACATACAT